>JAULBZ010004338.1:0-14918 GCA_032360805.1 Neoturris breviconis | reverse complement strand
CAGGTGATGTCCGACATTATTTTGAGGTTTGTAAGTTCCATATCGATATCATCAGCGCTTAAAATAAGAGCAAATAACCACTGTACAGGAGTGATTTTTGAGCATAGCTTCAGGCTATAAAACCTAAAGTTGTGCTAAAAATCCCCCACCACATTGATTATTTGCTTTTATTTCAAACACTGTTGTTCTATTTTAGGAGAATTATTCGCACAAGCCCCTGTGAATGAATATCCTGGTTCAAGTGTGGAATCTGTTGCAGATAGTAGTAGATATTTTGTTTTAAAAATACAGGATGTGAATGGTAAGTTCGTAATACTACCAAGTCAGATATTTGTGTCTAGGAAGTTATATTGCATGACTTTTCTTTTATAATTAAATTGTTTGGCAGTAGTAAACATTCGCAAGTTGACTATTTTAAAACATTTTGCATACTGTCAAATGTTTGTGAACGGTCTTTATTAAAAACATGAAATATATATAAACAAAATATAATAAACCAATAAACCAAAATATAACATGATATACTAGATACTTAGGATTTAACTTAAATATATTGTAGATGTACATGTATGTCACTTGTCTATTAAGAATGATTTTTCACTAGGCGAAAAATTTGTGGTAAAAGCGAAAAGAAGACGTGTGACGTCGATTTCTACCAATGGAATTTCTTCTTTTAGCTTTCACTGCAAATGTTTTGCCTCCTGGAAATCAACATTTAGACCTCTGCTTTAAAAGCTGCATCTAGAACATTTGCACTTTCGTACCAAGATCAGTTATCATTTATTTTCATGGAATTTTGACGTATAAAATGCGACCAACCTCATTCCCAGGGATTCTTGCCTTTATATGGAATATATAAAATATGGAAAATATAAAATAATCCGTGTTTTGAAAAGGCAAGAAGCCCTGGAAACAAGGTTGAAAATGCGATTAAAAACGTTATAGACAACATTTTTCAGTTCTGCTTTCAATGCCTTATTAACATACTTTATGGGTTTTATAAAATTCGAACAAAAGTATAAAATAATCCCAAAAACCCGAACTTTGAAAAATCGGAAAGGTCATGTTAAAAAAAAATACTAGATGATTCTGATCACCAAAGTAGCATTTAGACTAAGTTACATGTTTCAATTCCAAACGCAACTTAAGTTATTCATAATTTAATAACTGAAATTTTGCTCTAGGTGGTTTCAGAATACAGCCTTTATTTTAACTTCTTCAATAGGCATAGCTGAGAAATTTAGACAAAAGATGTGAAATAGGATTATATAAAAAGTCACCAAGTTTCAAGTTGATGGCGTTAGTGAAAAAAAAGTTATTAAAACAATCTTTAGTTCCCCCCCAGCCCTATTAGGGTTAATTAATGAGAAAAATGTTGACTGTAATTAGTAAATAATTATTTGAGGACACTTTATACTAAACCAATTACAGTCAGTCCATATATACGCGCATACTGTATATGTATATTGTATGTGTATAAATTGCATGTATATCATACCATTCAGATTAATTGTTACATACCCCAAAATAATAAAAAATCTTCTCCATTTTTTATCTGCTTAAGTTCGGCCATTTGTCTTTTGCACTAGATGTTGTTATTTTTATTTCTTCTTAATCGTTTGCTAATACTAGCCTATATTTAACGTTTAAAGTTCAGACCATGTTTAAAACATTTTGCTGGAAAATATTTTTGCAGTTGAGTCAAAAAGCAAATCTTTTTCTCAGTTGAATTCGTTGTAATAAAAGAAAAACAACAACTTTTAACAAGCAAGTCTTTTTTGCTTATCACATTTGCAGGAATTTTACACCCTCTACAAAGAGACTGTTTATGGTTTAGTATAAAGTGTCCTCAAATAATTATTTACAAATTGCTGTAAATATTTTTATTATTAATTTAAAAGTGGCCTCAAATAATTATTTTCATTTTTAGTAAAGAAAGCCGTTGATTTTGTGTATCTGACTCCATTTGTCTGACTACACAAACTCTGTAGAGCATTTTGTTTGTTGTCAAAGCGTTAATATTTTCTTAACATGTTCTTAATTATTCGCATATTAACCTTACATTCTTATAAACTTTGATCTCAAAGTCGGAATGATCATCATCGTAAATTTTGATGTGAAGTGAAGCCATTCTAATGTTATATATTAACACCACAGGTTCGCACAAGAACAACAACTTTAATTAGAATTCTGACCAAAAATGATTAAACTATATTTAACATTCATCTGTGTACAAATTTCCCTTCTCCTTTTTATGTCTGGCAATTGTTTACTATTATTTACTATATCATTTTTTGGGGCAATAGTTTACTTCGACCATTGTTTATAAAAAATAGGTGTAAACGTGTAACACTGAAAAGTAAATTAACTAAGCCAACTATTTATTATGGAGCACAAATCCGTCGGCCTGCAAGGGCAGTTAATTATGTCTTGATAATGGTGTTCCAATTGTTTATTTGACCTGAAACTTTATCAACTTAATAAGGACATGAATAAGGACATTAAATCCTAATGACATGTAAAATTTTGGTGTTTTTCTCCTCCACAGTGACTTGACATAATTCCGCCTTGATAATGGTGTTCCAATTGTTTATTTGACCTGAAACTCTACCAAAATAAAGACATTTCAAACACTGTATTTAATGTGTGTATGCAAGTCATATTTATGTGCTTAGGTTTAACTTTCACTTGGTTTGTTGGGCTACTTTCAATACCTTACCTTTGATTATAAAATTCAAAAATGTAATACCTTTGCCTTCATTAACCTCTACTCGCTGTTACTCTCTTATTTAGACTGGACATACAGTGTATTTATTATCGACAGGAGCTTGATTATAATGTTACAGCTGCTACTTTATTTTCGAAATATCTGGGAATAATATTCTTTTTTTAAATATATTGTAAAATTCTGAGAAACTTATTTTACAATTGATCCATACTTAAGAAACTCTGCGATATTAATTTCTATAATTGAGGATTTTCCATGCATTCTGTGGTAACTTATTTCTGTAATTAGAGTGAAAATACTTTGCTTAAAGTATCTCATTTTTTAAAGTGACTCTAGAATTATAGATTTTCTACAATGCTCATATTTGTTTGAAACTGACAAGTTTTGAGGTAATATAGCATAAAAACAAAACAGCATACGCAACGTTTGAAATAAGAGCAAGTAATCACTGTGGAGGAAGGATATTTGTTCCAGACTTTATAGCCTAAAGCAATGCTCAAAATCACTTTTCCATAGTGGTTATTTGCTCTCATTTCAAACACTGGTACTGTGTATCTTTAGTTTCTTAAAAGCAGATTAAGATTTAGATTTTTTTTTACGTCTGTTTTGATTCCTGATTTTTTTTTAGGTAGGCATGCATTTATAGGAATGGGATTTGCAGATAGAGGAGATTCGTTTGATTTCAACGTATCTTTGCAAGATCATTTTAAGTATGTATTTCTTCTTTATTATTGAAAGCTAGTTACATATATATTAAGACCATTATGTAAGACACATCTTAGAGGTTGATTCAAAAATATTATAGACATTGCTTTCAGGCTCCCTATTTTTTGCTATTGTTGATCCAAATCTTATTCATACGCATTGAATTTTAGAAATTGACTACCGTATTCGTACTAATTTTTGTGCATAAAATATTTGCACAATGAGAATAACATATATTTCACTTACTGATTTTCAGACAAACTAACCTTGTGCAATCGAGCGAAAATTAATTTGTGCGAAAATTAGTAAAAATAAGGTGTAACTTCTGATTATTTTTTTGTAGACGTGAAAAATTAGAAGACCAGTTAACTAACAACGATGCAAAACCAGATAAACCGTTAGATCTTGGATTTAAAGAGGGACAAACCATAAAGATAAATTTTGGAGTATGTCATATATATATGCAAAGAGAATTACATGATTTTATAATAACATATGATCTTTGTTTTATTCTGAGTTTCTCTACCATAAGTGGATTAATTTTCGCGAAGAATAATAATCACTAATTTTGCAAATTTTGACTTGATTACCTTGCAATATATATTTTTTTTATGCTGTTTTCTTAATTTGTGTGTCAATAATTCATTTACGTAATGTTAACAGTTGCTACATTGTTACTCATTCTCGAAAATATGTACTCACAAAAAAATCCCAATAGCTCATTTGAGAAAATAAATCCTTGCGAAATGTGAAAAAAAAATTTAAGGTATTTGTCTTTCATTTTAGGCAAAGAATGATTCAGAACCTACACGACCTAGAAATAAACAAAGTAAGTATCATTTATGCTCTATTTTTAGAATGCTCTGTTTATCTTTTATTCTGCAACTTAAGCAATCTAATTTATAGTGTGTGTCACTTTGACATATATTTTGAATATTTGGCCAAAAAGCTGATTTATGTACATTTATTTAAGTGGTCGTTCTTATTGCAATGTGATGTGATGTCAATGTTTACCAATGGAGTGTCTTATTTTGGCTTTCTCCTAGTGTAAATCAACCATTTAGTACGATGGCTCTGCATTGATGAGTTCACACTGAGCATCAACAAGTACGCGCCGTGTATCGATGAGTTCACGCCGTGCATCAGAATCACCACCTCCCATTTTTTAGATGGCTAGATATTGAAATAGTTTCATTTCTTGCTATTCAGCATAAAATCATTTTAAGCTTGTCAACACTCAAAAGAAAACCTAGAGGCAATGGAGGATATCTTGGTGAGAAACTCTTTACAAATTTAAAAGCTAACCATTCGCTAAAATGCCAGAGTCATTTGGCAAGGAAGAACACTGTCGCTGGGAAACCCTTGGTCCAGAATGGACTCAATGCACAGCGTGAACTCTTTAATCCATGGCGTAAAATTTTGGACGCGCAGGGTAAACTCATTATTGCACAGCTAATCGATGTAGAGCGTGAACTCGTCGATGCACAGTGTGAACTGATCGATGCACAGCGTGCACTGTCAACCCTTCAGGGACGATCGTAGTTAAGGACTTTGATTGAAACCGTGCATTTTGATGAGGTGGTCTCAGTATGAACAACTAATATCCAATCACAAACGCTATATCGATCAGATGCTCTGGTTGGTTCCACGAGGCGAAAAATTCCACGCGAAAGCCAAAATAAGACATTCCATTGGTGGAAATTTTGGCTGTCCCTGCGATTTGTTTGCTTTATGGAAATCAACCCTTTACAATATACCTTTTACATTGCTTTCTTCTTTCTTTAGCTACTGGTAGTATTGGTATACTTCCTCCACCTCCAGGAATGACAACTCCTAAACTTGCACCTCCACCTTCAGGTGGTGCACTACCTCATCACCAGCAACAACAACAACAACAGCAACAACAAGTTAATCAACTAAATCAACAATCAACTCAGAAAACCGATTGGGGCGACTTTGCTGAGTTTAATAATGCTAAGTAAGTTAGTTAATTCCCTGCCAGGACGTGGCATTTTTTCGACGTAAAAAAGACGTTGTTTTGACGTTTTCAGTTTACAGTTCTCCCTAAACAATGGCTCACTACATTAGGATTCGTTTCAGTAACAAATTCCTCCTAAAGGCACTTGTTACTGAAACGGAAACGGAACGGAAACTAAAAATGTCCACATGTAGAAAAAAATATAGACATTCCATTGGTAGAAATTGACAATGAAATGTCTATATTTCTTGCTACACCTGCGCATATTCCGTTCCATTTCCGTCCCGCGAAATTTTTTGTGAACACTTAAGTAGTACAGTGATAATGATGAAGATAATCGGAATGATCTACGTTAACCCTATTTTTACAAGTGGGGGGGAGGGGGGAACTCTGTCTAGACAAGACTGTGAATCTATACTTCGATGAAATCTTTTTTTTACTGAGCCCTTCAAAGACCTGATAGATATAGGGTTAAGAGAATTAATTTTTGCGGTTGGAAATTGGTCTTTTCGCGGAATTAATTCATGAATTGCAATGTCGCGAAATTAAAAACCTGCGAAAAATTCAGGTTATGCTTCATCACAAAATTATAAGTTAATGGCTGTCAAGTATAGCGTTAGTTATGTTTTGGATGAAACCTGCAAAGAAATGCAGCATTTGAAAAAACAGTGAAATAATCTGAAATTGTTGCACCGCGAAATTAAAGATTCGTGAAAATGTTTGGTATTGCTGCATTGCGAAATTAAAGACCCGTGAAAAGTTCTAAATTCGACTCCGCGAAAATTAGTTACTTTAACCCTATTAGACCTAGGCTTTTTAGGGCCCTGAGAGCCTGGGGGAATGAGTACAATGTTTTGATACAAAAACTTGCACAAGTAACATTTTATGTAAAATAAACATCAGAAACTGATTCAGCATAACGTTATGGATCCAACAGTGTGTCATATGTCATATTAACATAAAAAAATCTTTTTTAATCTACCATTTTTTGGAAAATATCGTAATGGCGAAGATAAACAAACTGTATTTTAAAAAAAGAATTGGGAATATTTTTTCCTAATTAAAAGTTATGAACAATTTAATAGGAGGGGTGGAGTGGGGGGAGGGGGTGGGCATGATGCCTGATCATACTATAAAAGAAGTAATGCTTGGAAATCTCTCCTCCAAAGTGATTATTTCCACTTATTCGAACACTGGTAATTCTAACACTGGGTTTTTCAATACCAAGCCTTAAAATAACTGTTGGAGGAGTGTTTTTTGAGTAGGGTTCAGCTTTAAAGCGGAGATTTACTTAAAAAAAAATCACTCCCTCCAGGTGCTCTCCGACATTTATTTTGAAAATGGAATACAATGTTTACATTTTAGGCCTTCAAACGATAATTCCGGTACCAGTTGGGTGCAGTTCTAGTACATTGATTGATTAACCGTGGATATGGATAGATAGATAACCGCATGATGAGTTGTGGTTTTGTGATATGAATCTATATATTGTTCGATGTAAGAGCAAATAACTACTGAGGAGGAGTAATATTCGACCATAGTTTCATGCTAAAAAGCCAGAAGCTATGCTCAAAAATCCCTCCACCACAGTGATTATTTACTCTTATTTTGACCACTGCTATGAACAAATAACGATTAACATCTACTGCCGAATGAAGAACTAAAAATAATACTTCCAATTTTACTTTATTTATTTTCTATATTTTAAATCTTTATTTGGAGAATGTAATGAAGAGTTTTCTTCAAGATACAACCCTGCCGGCATGTGCCGCTTTTTCAACGTGAAAAATACGTTGTTTTGACGTTCTGCTGGCGTGTTTTTGTGTGTTGAAAAAACGTCACGTGACTATTGGGAAGCGCAGAAATGTCATAACCCAGTGAGCAAAAATTTGTTCAAAGTCCGCTGTAAAGTCGTTCGACGTTGTTCTAGCGCCTTTACTGCTGACTTTGAACAAGTTTTTGCCTACTGGATACAAATAAATGAATAAATTCAGTTACGATTTTGATCGGACTGTTACATATAATCAGTGTTATTGTTTCCCTCTGCGCCTTTTGCATGGGAATCCGGGATTAATATAGCTAAAGTGTTGGAATAGCGCGAGACTCAGGAAAACCATCTCACACACGGGTAGATATTTGATTAGAACAGTGTGATGATTGAGACTGTATCCCGAAACAAGATGAAAATCAGAGAGAATTGAGAAATCGAAATGTCGTAATTGTCCATTCGAACCGTTGTTCTCGCGTCTTAACTGCGGACTTTGAACAATTTTTGACCACTGGGTGGTGAAGAGAGGGGAGTTCTTTTTCGATATAAGTCGATAACCGACGATAATTCAATTTCCTCCCCAGAGGCAAGTGTTTAAATTCCACGTCTGTCGTCTCATTCCAAATTTTTGAAAAAACAATGCGACGAAGTTAAACATGAAAGTGCAGTATGATAAAGTTGCTAAAATTAAAGGCACATATATGATTTAATTAATGTTATATTATTTTTCTACGCATTGCCTTTTTTCTATTCCTTTTTATTTCTAGTTCAATGGTCTTAAAATTTAAATTACTAAAGGCGCGTATGTCTTAATTTTTCTGTATTGATTACTCTCTGCGGTATCGAATAAACGGGGGTTAGAAATTCTTCGAAATTTATTAAACGGGGGGAAAGGGAAAATTTCTATAGTTACCAAATAAACAATTAATGATAAATAAATGATTGAAAATATCAAATTTGCGAAGGGTCTATAAGACGTGTCTAAAAAATATTTTGGAGGTTATTTCTTCACCATTAGCACGTATTTGACAAATTTTGATTTACATATCCTTTATCTTGCCTGTTACTTTGGGTAGTTACACTCCCGTATCGATTTTAAATTTCTTTTCGATAATCAAGCCTACAGTTATAGTCCCCTGGTCAATAGGATAAAAGTCAAAATTGTTAACAAAGAATCCTTGATCACAATTTCCTACGATATGGTTGTCTCCAGCCCTGCGTTTATTCAATTTCAAATGCCTTCTTGAAATATGAAGCGGAATTTGTTAATGTCGAAGGGCTTCTAGTTAAGCTTGATTTCCACTAGACGAAAATATCCAAAACTTTTATGTAACGTTAAATTCTATCGATGTATTTCGCTTTTTCTTTTTTTCTTTTTTTTTAATAAGTCGCTCTCTGCAAGGCATCAACTCGGCTGAGAGCTACAAAAGAATGATACAGTTAACAGAGATGAATGATGAGAATTAGCATTACACTTAAATATTTGAAGATCATAGGAAGGTAGAAAACAAAAAATGGTAAAGAATTCCACAAGTCAGGTGTTCGAGAAAAGAAACTAGTTGAATAGAAATCTTTGTGAAAAAAATATGACTGAACAGTAAACGTATATAGTGCTTATAATCAAATTTGGCACTCATGAATGACTATATATTACAGTTATTTCTAGAAGAAGCAAATAGACGTTTATTCTCATCAGAATTAGAACGTTGATGAAGATCACTCTCCTCCGCAAAGCTTTACGCGTGCCCACAGATTACAGCGCGCGCCCAAAAAAAACCTTCATCGGCGGTGGGGCGCTCAAAAAATAGAAAAAGCAAAATTTGACAAAGGTGGAGCTGTCCTCGTCCCCTCCTTTTAGCCTTTTCACCTTTCCGCGCGTATACCTCTCTGCGTAGGAGAGTGGAAGAATATAAAAGTAGTGATTCCTATGAGCAATAGCAGCAGCACGAGCAGGAGAGAACCATAGTGAAGAATGAGGCTTTACTTGGTATTTACGAGATGGAACAAAGGTATCTGTTCTAGCCTATAGCCGAGATTGCACAAGCTTCAGCTTGCAGATCAAAGACAGCAATCCAAGGAACATCACAAAGTAAGTCACAGAAGCTTTCCCAGTCACCTTGGTGGAAACTGTACAAGGTTCGGTGCAAGTAATGGTGATTGCTGAACAGCCTGAACAGCCTAAGAGAGATGTCAACATTGACAACAACATGGTCAGAGTTGCAGAGAAAACGTTGACAAGAAACCTTGCAAACATTTGGGTTAGAAGATAGAAAAGGTCAGTAGAGAGGGCAATTGGTCAACACGATTAGGAAAGCGAGTATAAATAAGCGCCCCTCGAATAAGCGCCCCCCTCCCCCTCGAATGAACGTCACCCTCTAGAAATTCAAAATTTAATTAGCGCTTATATTATTTTTTGGTGAAAACGAAAATCCACATATAGTTTTTTGCTGTTAGTTAGATGAGAATTCAGATGATGAAGATGTGATATTGATTAAGAAAAGAAGAAACAGTACAATATGAGCATATCATTGTGGAGTTTTTTCTATTTTTCCGAAAATTTCTAAGTACCTTAAGTTTTGTTGATTCTTTTCTATTCCTCCCATCGGGAGAAACAATACTACAAATAGCGGAGATATTGGCGATATGTTTCGAAATCACATTGAATAATCGCCCCCTCGAATAAGCGCGTTTTAGAGTTTTAGCGTGTCCCTGTGGAGACAAGGATCGGTTCTCAGATAAACGCGCCTGACAGAAAGTTGGAGATGAGTTTGATAGTGGTAGCTTTGGCTACATGGCCAAGCATACATTACGTCACGATCCAAAATAATAACCAATCAAATTGCCTATAAATGATTAATATGACAAAATTATAACAGTACGTCATTTTCCACCAATGAGAAACAAGAATGAGCATAGGAATATGGCTGCAGAGATATAAACAACATGGCGAAGCTACAGTAGAACGAAAACAAACGCAGGGCAATCATGAGTTTGGGTTTAGAATCCAATATTACACACTATAATGCAACGAATAACTGCTTATATTATGAAACTGATGACTCAGACTCTGGGTTAGTAGCTGACGCTTGTGATGTTTTACCTGATGAAGAGGAACTCACGTTACCAGTAGATTTTGACTATGAAGACCTTTTACTGGATTTAAGCAGTGAATTTGAAACCTGTCGTACTGACTCGTCTTGGGAAGAAAATTTGGGTAGAACTTGTCTTGATACCAACGTTAAAGAGAAATCCGAAGCAAAGGAAATACTTTTGTCAACTGATGATGTTTCTCTAGATAGTGAAAGTTATGGAGATTGTAATAATGTCGAAGCAAAGAAAAAAAGTATTTGCACAACCACCATGACCATCAATGAGAAATCTGTTTCTTCAGAAAAAACTTCAAGTCATTCACCGCATCAGAATGAACACAGCTCAAAAGTAAAAACATTTAGTAGAGAACAAGCACGACAGTGGAGAAGGAAAAGAATATTGAATGCTGCAGTAAAAACTAATGTTGACAAAAAACCAACAAGTCTCCAACCATTGCTACCATTACCGGGAAAACTTAAACCCATTACAACCAATGAAAGGAACAATAAAAATTTGTGTAAATTACTAGATCCGTTGCAAGGTGGTGAGAAGATAAGAAACACAAGAGGTTTGCATTTATTTTTAACACATTGTCTGTCGTCAATATACTCTTATGGAAGATACATTACACTCATCATCGAAATGCCTAGTAAACTTGTCTCTAGAGCTAGGTTACTCTGGTCTAAAAAGTGATCTTAATAAGTACCATATTCGCTTTTATCAAAAAACCTAAAAATTGCAGAAACTCTTTTCCAAGAACTTGAAAAAGCATCTATACTTCAGGCTAGTCTGTTTCCTACAGATTCTCTGCACTCATCTTTTATTTGTATATCTCTGATCTCATGGTCAAATGTTGCATCTATTTCAGGGCTGTATATGACATTTGTCCTCTAGGCTGATGTCATGTTTAGCCTCTGGAATGGAGGCCACATTTGTATCCCTGGGTAAGAGGTGTACAAATAATCCATGATGTCATTCATCTTTTGTTACTTTTGTCTCACATTTGTCTCAATTATTCTTATCTTTAGTATATTAATTTATAATTTTATATTTATTATGCTTCTTAATTAGTTCAAAAAAGAATCATGGTCATTAGGGAATGGTTGCTATAGTAACATTTTATAAAAGTTTCTATTTTTATAAAATATCTGTAGCAACACTTTTGTAAGAGCCAGTTGTTCAAAAATATAATAGGAGAAGCATGTCTCCAAAAATATACTAAAAAATAGTAAAATTCAAATTCAAGATATCAATCAAGAATATTCAACCCAAGTTTTCAGCCAGCAACTGTGGGCTACCTGTTTGATCGCGTAAAATTCACATAATTCAATTCAATTAAGTCGTGTTACAAACCCCCCCAAATCTGGGCCGATAACTTGACATACTATACATCTGCATGAATATACATGTATTAGACTTTAAAGCAGAAAAAAAAAAAGTTTTTTTAATAAGTTTTTTTTTTTTTAAGAAGAAGAGTAGGGGCACTTATTTAATATAATTATTCGAGGAAATACGGTATGACGTCATAGGCTAAAAACCAATAAAAAAACAGAAAACCATTTGATGGGTGTTATCTGTCAAACATTTAAATTTCTGCATTTTAAATGGTAATTAGGGTTAATCATTTTCAACCGTTGGATAAGTCAAAATAAACTTCTAATTGTGCTAATTCAGTAAAAGCATCATTATAATGCCATAAAATCTATAAAAATGTGCAGACCATGCTGAATTAGCATAATTAGAGGTTCAGTTGGACTTATCCGACTGCTGAAAGTGACAAACGTTCTAATTAACTTTTAAAATGCAGAAGTTTATATGTTTGACAAATAACATCAATCACGTCTCGATTGATTTTCTAGATTGTTATTGGTTTTTAGCCTATGACGTCATATTTCATAAGCAAGGAATTCATTTTTGACCCAATTTTTTTCATATTTAAATTCCTCTCAAAATGTTAGATTAAGAAGCGAATAAAGCTATCCTAAATAATTTTGACATTAAAAAACAGTACATTTTGCCAAAAATGTGCCTTAAAATGTCACTGAGTTGCGAATGTTCCTACTCCTAAAGTATTTACAATCGTTGTTTTACATGCTAATATTCATTTCTTTGATTTTAAGGTCCCCAACCAATGAAATTGCGTGCATTGCCATCCTCTTTCTGGAAAGAACCAAGTTCTGTACACACAAGCTCACTTGCACGTAGTAACTATTCTGTTTTACCACCACTCTTTTCTGCTGAAAGTGATAATAATACCACTGAAGTTATGGATGTTCGTCCAGTTACTCCCCCAGGTGGAAGGTCACGATCTCCAAGAAACTCTCCAAAGAAAAAATTGATAACGAGTTCAGAACCAAATACTGGACTATTATTTAGTTTGTTTGATCATTTGGAAAATACAGTTGATGAAAGACTAATAGTAAGAAGAGGAAGGTAAGCTGTATGTACTGCATTGTAAGGCTTCTTGTAGGGTTATGAAATGGGCATTTATTTAGGCATGGGGGTTACAGTAATTAGAACATTTACGGACACAATTATTTTAAATTAAATTTTTTCGCGATGAAATTTCTGTCTGTAGAGTTTCTGCAATTGAATAGCTCCATTACTATGATATTTGTGTAATGTAAGAAAATATTTGCAAGAATTATTTCCGCTTATTAATATTAGACATAAAAAAGAACAAGAGCAAAACTTTTTTGAAGAAATTATAGATTAGTTTCCTCATTTTTTTCTTTTTTTTTCTTTGCTGACATAATTATATTCTTGTAAAAAGCCACTTGCCCAAATTTTGTATTTGGAAAAAATTTGAAAAAGATATTTGCACCACCATTCAATTACACATTACAACACACATTATCTTGCTCTGTGGATTTATGGCTGTTTTTTATTTCATTCAGCTGATTCGGTTGACTTGGATGACCAAAACAAATACATGCAAATATTAATGTTGTTTAATGTATCTTTAAAAAATATTGTCCTCTCTGTTTTTATCACCAACTTCATTTGAAGAATATTAAAATAAAACTAGGAACCATTTATTATGCCTTTTGCAGATAGACAAATTATCCTTGACATTGATTTACACTATTTAAAATTTGACCATGAATTTATCTGTGTTATACTTGTTTTATGATTGGGTGTAAAAATTATAATTTCGACATCAACTGAACAGAATATGAATATTTTAGATCAAAACATAACTACTGTAAGTATGATTTCTCTTTCAGACCAAAGAAAACATACATTGAACGTATACCACCACCTCCAAGAAGAAGTTGCGAAGGAGACGACCCTTGTATTGTTGATGATTTAGCAAACAAATTATTTCCAGAACTTTCCCTTCACAATAAGCAAAGTCAAGAAAAGGGCACTAACTTCGCAATTGTTAGGATTGGTAAAGGAGAACGAACCATCGAATTTTCTGCAATTCAAGCAGAAGAGAATTATCCTGCAATGTTGAATGAACTTATTACGCATATGTAAGGGTTGATTTCCACGAGGCGAAAATTTTGCATCAAAAGCCAAAAGAAGACATTCCATTGGTAGAAATTGGCGTCACACTTAAGCTACGTTTACACGCTACGATTAATCGGGCCAATTTTTTCAAACCGGGTGAATCAAGTGCCGGACACATACAAAGCCTGCTATGAAGAAGTTCTATCAGATAAATTATTTAGTTTGTCTGGTGAGCCCGATGGCCCTCCGTTGCCATTTGATAATGGATGGAATTTCAAAAATAGTACATTCAAGCAGGTATAATAACATGGTTTCTATTATAGTGTTCAACATCAGAGTCAACACGATGAGAATATTCTAGGATATTTATTTTTGGAAAAGAACATAAAGTACATAATATACATACTACATATAGGAAAAGGAAGGAATAAAATCTACTCATGTGCACTTCAATCAGTTCAGTGAATTTTTAGTGAATAAAAGGGAAATTTTATTTATTATTTATTTTTTTATATTTTAGTAAGGTGATATCAATATTTTACTTGTACATAATTATGAGAGATTGTAAATATTACATACATATATATATATACGTTTGAAATACGTAAACCTACTTTAATGAGATTATTTATTTCAATCCTTGAAATAACTGCCGCAAATCACCTGTGGAGGAGTGTTTTTCAGTTTAGTTTTCAGCTGGACAGCTGAATACTAAATTGAAAAAACAATCCTCCACAGGTGATTTCTGGTAGTTATTTCAAGGCTTGATTGCGTAATTAAGATTTTGACCAAACCCTGAGATTTTGACAATGCCAAGGATGTCGAAACTCATTAAAGTAATGACATATCCTAAGTTCCTAAGTTTGGTGGCTCGTGGAATAGAAAAATCATGAAATTTTTATATTTTTATGAGAATTAATTTTCATGAAATTATGAATAACATTTTACTGATATAAATTAGACTAGAGTAGACTAAGTAGTCCAACCTAAGAAAATATTCGCGGTTAAGTGGAAAACAATATTCTAATGTAAAAATTAATGGAATAAGAAAAGCGGTCCTGTTTATGTAAAAAAAAATTGTTTTGTAATGAATTCTACCTACAGTAGTATAGTGTATTTGTAAAGCCAAGTTCATATTTTTAAAAAAATTAAATACTTCTTAACGAATATTTTGGTTGGTTATTGCATAGTTA
>JAULBZ010004337.1:0-14923 GCA_032360805.1 Neoturris breviconis | reverse complement strand
AAAGAGATATTGGTGGAATGAATCCAGAGTTTACGGGAAGTCGAACAATATCAATATCGCTGGCAATAGCTATGATGATCATAATGTCAACATATACAGCAGTACTCACAGCTAATTCTGTTTCATATACATCTAATACTGCAATAGTAAATTTCAAAGACCCTAAGGTAATGTTTTAGTTTCTTTAACTATTTTTGAATTTCCCGAATAAGGGCAAAGTGTATCAATTTAACGTCTCGTTGTAAGGTACAAAAAGCGTGTCCTTCCTGAAAACTTGTCGTCCCTATTGGTAACACTATGTGACATTGTCACGCTCTGGGAAAGCAGAGACTTTCAGATTGTGTAGACTCGGTCATGTAAAGAACATAGCAATCGGAAAGCAAACGTTCATAGGCAAATAATAAGAAATAATTTCTGTTTTACCAAATTAGGCATTGTAGGTAGTGATATAGTGAGTGTTAGGGAATCTGGAGTGCGTTAAATGAATATACTTAGACAAACAACTCCATAAATATGTTGCATTAAGTAAACACACGATCCCAACATGGCAATAAAACACAAAATCGTATCAATTGAACCTGATGTGTCTTGTTACTACAGATTCACCACAACAAATTGGATCAAATCAAATATGTCGGCTATATGAACATCATCATCCACCACAATTCAACATGGCACAAAGTAATATAACAGTACAAAAGCATGGCTTTGAAACCATTATAATATTTTAACCAAACATTATTAGCTTATGTTTTTCCATCTTTTACTATGGTTTGCCTAAACGGGAAACTTCAATTACAAATTTTTACAATTTTTCTAATTTTGCCAGCAAATATGCTCACCTGTAAGCTATGTGTCTATATTTTCTTGTAGATAACTCACCCAACAACAGCATTTACTTATGGAGCTCTAAAAAGTTCATATGTGGAACAATTACTCCATGACAGTAAAGATGCTGATTTTAACAGAATGTACTACTTCATGAAGACTTATAATTTTCCTAGTGGTGAAGAAGGATTTAAACGTCTGAAAGAAGGGTAAGCTGTATGAAATAATTGGCTGATTTATACGGAAACGGGGATAAAATAACATTTATTATTAATCTAGTGCTGTGCTTGTTATAATAAGTTGTAGCATACCGTAAATTACTGATTATGCCCTTAAGGAAATCTGGAATGGAAATATCTTTTCTAATATGAGCTGGGGGTAAGCTGTTTTTTGGGAAGGCACTTGCATTTCAGGTTAGCTTCTGCGAGTGACTAAATTCGCAATTTTATGGTACTCTAATAAACCAATAACTCTATGATTGCTCTGACAATATGCCAGCCAGTATTAAAGCTACGACTAAAGTTAGGGTGGAACTGCAGACAGTGTATTAAGGTTATACTAAGACCCACGCAAATTGCGGGCATCATTGTTATTATTAAAGACTGAAAAATATCACTCCTCTAGCTTGCATTTCGCAGATTTTTCCTGTTCGGTAAAACATGATACGGATCTTGCTTTTACATCGATTTATATTCCATGCTTATAATCACGTTTTTTTTAAAATGGATGATTAAAAAGAACACAGCCTGTTTAAAGGTTTTTGTGAACTTATCAAAAATCCAATAAGCACCTGAGGAACGAATACGAACGGATGTGCGTTTGCTAATACTCCGTAGTATTTTCGGTTATACCGTTAGAAGTGTTGGTGCATTTAATATGCGTTCGGATGTGTTTGCAATAGTTCAGCTAGTATTCCTTCGAGAGCAAAATGACTCGATCTTGTTATATGTCAATTCCCACACAATGTGAACTATTGACGATTTCCGTTCATTTTCGTTTGTTAAAGGTTAGCCTGTCAAATAAACTGTTTTCCAAATGCATATATCAATATTTTAGCTCAATATTATTTTTAGAAAATTAAATGCAATGATCGAAGAAAACGTAATGGCACAATATTACATTAGCACACAAAAAGATTGTACGGTTCGAATTGCTTCTGGAAGTATTAATACGGCTGGAGTTGCTCTTGCAGTACAGAAAGGTGATCAGCTCGGTTTAACATTATCACAGCTGATTAACAATTACAAGGTAGATGGTACAATAGAACAATTGAATAATAAATGGCTACAAAGTAGCTGTAAAGATGGGAAAGCTACCCAAGCACCGCAACAATTCAGTATAGTTGATTTTAGTGCATTGTTAATTGTGTGTGCTGTATGTGTTGGGATATCTGCCAGCGTGCTTTTAATTGAACATTTTGTCAATAAATATTTGTTAACAAGATCATATAAAATATAATATGCTACCTATTAGCACTGATGTACACAGCATGGAATTATATCGAATGCAGTCCCGTGTTTCTCCGTATTTGGTATGTGTATAGCGATATATGGCAATACACAGTCCGAATACGGAGAAATTCGTGACCTTAATTAGTAGGTTTTCACACTGTGATAATGGTGAGCTTTTAATCCAAAAATTATATACTTATAGCTCGTTACGTTGGGATTTGAAAGGCATTCTAGAAAAACGTTTTTGATGTTTATGTATTTTTCTGTTTCGCTCTTTTTTTTGACGAATGAAGGATAGAGATAAAGAGTGCAGCTAATATAGATTAGATGGCATACCCGAACCATAATAGGCATTAGCTTAGCTTTATACTCTCGGTAGGCAACTCCCAGAAGAGAAAACAGGTGGAGAAAAACCAAGCGGAAAAAAGCACTCGGGAAAAAAAAGCACGCGCGTATTGACGAACACAGATAACTTATTTAAACCTTCTACAGGTACTTATTTCTTGTTGACATTACAGTGCGTAATACTGGAAACAGAGGGTGGAATTAAGTTATATTTAGCCATCCGGTCACTATTGGTATTTCAAATTTTGCAAGTATGTTTAGCTAATAACTGTCGATGTGAAAAAGCAATTTAAAATGTTAAAGTGTTATAACATTCAGAGATAAAATCATGACGGATTAAATACATATTTTAATTTTATGAGGTAAATTGTGAATTACAAGACGAATAATTTATTAAACTAGCTAAGAACAACCATGGTCGTTGATTTTTTCATAAACTAAAACGATAATATATATTGAAATGATCCGTTGTTGGACATACCAACAAGACTTGGTCTGCTGAAACCAAAATGATTCTCACATTCTATTTTTTTCTTTTCACTTTTTCTTGCTGATTTTTTTAGGGAAATATAAAATATAAAAGATAATCTAGAAAAGATATTCTAAACAGAAATGACTGTGGAACCTCATACAGTTTGACTTTCGCTGGTTATGTAGAATCTTTTTTAGCACTACTGTTTTAAAACAGAACAAAATACTCAAGCATTGTCCCTAGCATATTTTTTTTCAACTTAGCGCTTTCAAATGACTGTATTAGCGAAAGTTTTTATTATTTCCTTGGAATTAGCTATTTATTTCCTATTCTTCCATACTTTTTAGCTGAAAGACATGACTTTGCGAAGAGAGAAAAAGGAAGGTTAACGTGTCCCTTACTCTGTACATAGTCTCTTTTCTGTGACTACGTCCTACATTATTGTCAATGTGCAATATCGGTAATTCTCGGATAGAAGCAAAGAACAAAAGTAGAGTCTTGCCTTAGCTCCTGGCATGAGTTAGTTCTCGGTGTACCTAAGGGTTCCATCTTAGGCCCCTTACTATTTAATATTTTTATAAATGACCTCTTGTCTATTATCCACAAAACAAACATTTGTAATTTTGCTGACGACAACACTTTATTCTCGTGTTCCTCTTCCATTGAAGACGTTATATCAAGTCTAAAATACGACTTGCATAGTGTTTTACGTTGGTTCTCCTCCAACCAGCTTGTCGCAAATCCAGAGAAATTTCAAATTTTGTTTTTAGGAACAAAATGTGAAAATATTCAAATTAGATTCAATTCAATTACCATAAGCCAATCTGGTTCTGTAAAATTACTTGGTGTCACACTTGATAAAAACCTCTCAAAGCAATTCAGGCGTGTCAAAAACCTTGCTTCGCCATTTTATATTTCGAGGCAATGTGTTATGGTTTTTCAGAAGGTTATTTCGATGGGTATTACATATCAATCGAGTATAATCGTTTCAGAAATTACAAAATGACGTAAACAGCGTTTTAGTGAAATCTGGGGGTACAAATATTTTACTATTTGAATGAAATAAAATGTTTTCGAAGTGCTTAAGCAAACAGAAACGTTTAATTCATAAACTATACACTAGTAATGTGATTTTTAAATTAACTGTTAAGCTTGATACTTATTTTTAACCATGCAAGACATAGGTTGAAAATATTTTCCAGAATTTTGCTATTTCTTAACCCAAAACTTCGACAATGCATGTAGGAAAAATAAATGCACCCAAAACCGTTAAAATCTGAAACCAATTTTGCTATTTATTTTGCAGAATAAATGTAAAACAAAACCTCCGTATAAAAATGTTTGTGTTCATATTGCCCGAAATTGGGGAAATTTCGGGAAATAAAAATCGCACCGCATGATGTAATTCTCTATTCATTTGTACAAAAATATTTCTAGGCTACTGATACTCTCTCATTAATCTTAAATCCTTCTTAATTACCTTGAGCTCTCATTTGGTAAACATGTCAGTGATCTTTGTGTCAGGGCTAGTAGAAGCATCAGGTGTCTTCGTAGAGTCAGGAAACTTCTGAATTCTAAACAGGCTACTTCTTTATATAATTCATTTTTACTGTCTTATTTTTTTACTGTCCTTTGATATGGATGTTCAGCGATAATAAAGCCTATAAACAAATTGAAAATGTTTAAAAACGAGCATTAATGGCATTATACAAATTGATGGCAGTGTTCGAATTCACACTCTAAACATCCGCTGTCTTTTAATCAAAATCTACAAGTCTCAGCATAGCTTAAATCCTTCTTTTATGAGTGAGTACTTTGTTCCTAAAGAAATCCCGTATAATTTTAGAAGTCCAGACATACTTGCCTTACCGTCAACAAATACTAATTGATATGGTTTGAACTCTTTATGTTTCAAAGATATCCTACAACTCGTTTATTTATGAATTTTCTCTCGATATAAAACATTCCATAATCCAAAATGTGGGATATGTTCATAATAATATTAATTTACCGCATTATTACTCTCCACGACTTCATCGCATTGTCAAAATTCGTTTCGAATAAATTAAAAACAATAGCTAAATCAGATTTTTAAAATATAACTTTACTCCATTCAACAGAAAGTCAAAATTTTTCACAAACATTTTCTTTTGGCTGAAAGTTTATGACATACTCTTTTAAAAATAAACTACAAACCCCCTGTAATTTGTCTGATTTGAAACGATCAACTTTTATCAACGAGAATATGTACTATTTCGTCTTGTGGGTAATACACGCTAGGGGAAATAATATCACTTATTTCAATGTTTCCCTAGCTGTTCTTTTTGACATGAGTTCCGTGCCGTAAATTCCGATTTTGTCCGATTCCCGATTTATATTCCAGTTTACTTTGATTAGCCTACTAATACCGGTTATTCTCTAGTATAAATAGGCCTAGGAACCTTAGGGCTCCCAGAAACTAGGGAAAGGGGATAAACTTTCATTGATCCATGTTGCATTGTTGAAATTGTCCAGAAACTTTTATTTATGAAAAATCATTTTTAATAATGTGGGACATATTTTTGCAATCTCTGAAACTTTCGAAATTCGCAAGGGTATCTTATTCTTACAAGCGGAAATTTAAATTTTTAGCTTCAGAAAAACAAATTACGGCAAAAGAAAAGTTTCTAGTCTTCTCTAAAGTGTGGTCCACATGGATAAGTAATGGCGCTCGGAAACTTCTGTTGCGTGTATGACTGCTGTTAGCCGTCTTTACCAAAGCGGTAATGTTTTATTTCAAGCAATCGAATTTTCTGAAAGAGAGTCTTTCTAGAGTGCCTAGGTACATAAATAAGACGTAGTTAGTTACTGATTTCAGCGGTTTAGTTACAGCATTAGTATCCCAGCAAGCAAAGATTTGTTCAAAGTTGTAAAGGCGCTAGAGCATCCGTTTAGGATGTGGTTTTTGTTGTTGATGATAATCAGCTATCACAACTGAATCGCATAAATCATTGCTAACATCTTGAGCAACAGCATTTTCATTATCTTGCCAGTCATTTTCTTTGTGAACTCTATTTATTATGCGCTGTATTAATTTTCTTCTGACACTATGTTCTTTGGAAGCTTTGGGAGGATTTGGAGCAATACAGTTTATGTTCAATGTTGAGCATGTATCTTGCAACTCTTTTTCAGCATTAACAAATGTTTCCCCTTTTGATAGACATATTAACTTTATTGTTAACATTTTTAAAAAAACAATTACCCCTATAGAAAAGTTGCTAGTCTCTTAAAATCTGATCCACACGAAGGGGAAACGGTGCTTAAAAACTTATGACATGTAAATGTATGTTGTTAGCAGTCTTAACCAAAGCGTTAATGTGTTTTTTCAAGCAATTGCATGTTCTAGAGCAAGCTTAATTTTAAAGAGAGGCCATCCTGAAAAAATATATATGACACACATTTTTCAATGAGCAAGATCTTGTTTAAAGTCAGCAGTAAAGACGCTAGAATGACGTCGAACAACGTTGTTCTAGCGTCTTTACTGCGAATTTTAAACACGTTTTTGCCCAATGGGAAATGCATGTTGTAACTAAAACCGCTGAAATCAGTACCTATCTAAGCCAGATATAGATAGCAATATACTTGTCCAGTCGGCAGTAGAGACGCTATAACAACGTCGTTCGGCATTATTCTAGCACTAAGCTAGAATAAGGTTGTTAGGCCTTGTTCTAGCGTTTTTACTGCGGAGTATGAACGAGTTTATGCATATGGAGTATTTGTATTTGAAAACAAGCAACGCAATTTACTGTTTCCAGCGAAGCTAAATTTTTGAATAAATGAAGACGGGCTGTGTGCTGCTGTCTACTGTGTACTACTGTGCACAAGTAGGAAGTTATCGCATTGCATCACATTCTACATTGAGCAGCCTACACCTCGTTTTCATGTACTTGTGAATAGGTCTCGCTTGGATTAAGCACAATCTTGAGGTTCGATAGGATAAGCTACATCAGATGTCGTATTATTTCCGTCAGTATCGACGTGTTCCAGTTCAACTTGTTCTTGTGCCGGACCCTTGTCTTCTTCCGAGAGCAGAACGTCAATAACCTGCAATCCCAGAGGTTGGTTGCGTGTTACAGGTAATATTTCTAATGGATTTTCCTTCTTCCACGACATCCTTATAATAAGGATTTGGGGAGTATTAAAAATATCGACCTTTCAGAACCATATTAGAGTGAACGAGACCTGTATAAATTTGGTAACCATCTTCGAAGCTCTGAGTTGAGCTACCACCATGATGGAAACCAAAGCACAGGCCTTTTAATGCTTCTTCAGCTGTTTTGCGTTGCCCCGAATATTACCGTAAAACCTGACTGTTTCCTTTACGTTTCAAAATGGCTTTAAGAAATGATATTGTGTGATGTAAATTTTTACCAATGGAATGTCTTTTTCAGTTTCGTAAGGGATTGTCCACTTAATTGAAAATAACCTTTATAATACGCTCTTTCTACTAGTTGTTGAGAAACTCTCCTTTGCCGAGGTTGGTCGATCAGAAAGTAGAAGGCTGGGTACGATATGGCGGTATACAATATTATTTTGGAGGATGGTCGACCACAAAAAGATTTTATGTTTATTTCTGATATCTCTAGTAAACCAAAAGAATTTGTTATTGATTAACACTGCTAAGGAGAACAAGTTATCTCATTTATGTTTTGATTTTGTAATTTTTTAGAAAAGTGTTGGTTGCATACAAATTGTTATGATTTATCAAAATTAGGGGTGAGGGTGGTAATAAATAAGGCGTGGTATTTTTTAAAATAAATGGTAGATTGGAAGGTCTTAATAGATTGAAATAGCAATAATATCATTTCAAAGCCGTAGGTTAACCCCCATATATGAAAGGGAAAAGCAATAGTAGCAGCAAGATCGGTGCAACACATTAGCGCACCCCAAAATCAAAAATCCTTCACACGCAAACCGTTTAACGAAACCAAACGATAAAAATATTAATAATTTGAATAATCAACCAATTATTAACACCGTCTCAAAACATCAATGATTGTTATACCGTTACAAATGGAAATAATACACAGAGTGAAGATAAAATAACTGATCAATTAATAACTATCAGGAGGAAACAACACGCTAAGTTTATTAAACTTAAAAATAAAAATGATAACAGGACAAAGAAAAAGAAAATTGTAACACCAAATAAAATTGTTTCTGGTACAGATAACGCAAATAATTTTAATACAAAAGAGCAGAAGGTTTCTACAAAATCAACTGTACGGAATAGTACACAAAAACCAGTCAATAATAGCAGTAATGAAAAACAATTATCTTAGATTTGATAAATGATTTCAAAAAGGATACATCTGTGAAGATCTACTGTGCGGAAAAAACCTGATCATATAATAATCATATTGGATCCAATGACATAACCAATGGTGTAAATACCATAAGTCAATTAAAAAATATCACTAACTATATAAAATCTCAAAGTACAAATATTTGTGTAACTTCAGATATTACAAGATTTGATAGGAAAGGAATGGACACTAAAATTGTTGATATCAATACAAAATTTCATTAACAATAATAACATTAATGATGATCACCTCAGTAAAATAAAACTACATTTAAATCAGAAAGGGCTCCCAGTGTTAGCTAATAACTTTATTACATATTTGGATACAGCTACCAATTGAAATTCTACTTTACGTGATACTGCTAATCTGCATTGCTTGGATTTATCCCAAGAACAGACCACATTTTTAAGAGTGGATGGTAATGTTAAATGTAGGACGCTGCAGATATTCATCAACTGTATAGAATAAGAAATAGCTGCCCCGAAAATGTTATTAATTTATACATAAATATAAATTCTACAAGGAACAAATTGCACGACCTGAAAAGCATATTAAGTGGCAAAGTTGACATTCTTGTTGTAGCTGGGTCTATACTCGACTCTTCTTTTCCGGATAATCAGTTTGTTATAAAAAAAACACAAATGCCTTTTAGACTGGATATTCTTGCTAAAAGTGGAGGGCTACTTGTTTTTGTAAGTGAGAGCCCACCATCACATATGCTAAATGGATTTAGCTTTGACAAGGATGTGCAAATTGTTCCAATATAGCTTAATTTTAGAAAACAGAAATGGGTAATGTTTCCAATCTACAGATCACCAAAACAAGATTTATCTGAATTTCTTTATACATTAACTTCTTCTAATGATTTTTTTTGTAGGATATACGATAATATATTAGTAATTGGGGACTTTAATGCAGAACCACAGACTCCTGTACTAGAAAACTATCTAAAGACACATGGTCTTTATAACCATATGGAAAAGAAAACATGTTGGAAATGAATCTTGTATCGATTTGATTTTGTCTAACAAGAAGTTTTCGTTCAAAAATACAGGTGGTATAGAGACTCACTTAGGTGTTTATATCAAATCAAGAGGCTATGGATTTCTACGAGTCAGAAATGGAACAATAAAATAGGACCAAAATGTAATTTGTAGGTTCGATTGTAGAATTAATATTGGTTCATTTGGACCAATTTGTAAATTGTATAAGTTTTTGTCAAATAGTGTAGTAATACTGCGTCTAGCAGTCTAGTGGTAAACTTAAGTAGCAAACTTTATTTAACGTTGGAGCAAATTACAATAGTTTATAAAAACTAATTACATCCAACAATAATAATAAACAAATTTAAAATATAAATTTAAGTATAAACTTAAATAAAATCATTAAAAACCGTTCTATGGAGCACATATTTTGCACTTTACAATAAATACTGCCAATGCCGTTAATGCCTGACTTAAATATGTCAAGAGATGAGGCTAGTTTTAATGCCTTAGGAAGTTTGATCCATGCTTGTCAAGTTCTAAACAGCAAGTCGTTGGTACCGGTGACTTCTTTAGGAGGGAAAAACAAAGACATACCTAGTAGCAAAGAATAGTCAATATCCTTATTTACAAAATGTTCCCACATAAATTCTGGATTTAGTCTGCCAACGGATTTGTAAACTTCTATCATAAGAAGTCAAAGGTTCTTTGTGCGGATGGTCTCAGCTTTATTCGAATTGAGGAGTTCTTCGTTGAACTGATGAAAGGCTATTTGAACGGCACTTAATGCCCGACGAGGTGTAGAATATATCTTGTTAGAAGCTTTATCACAGAACATCCAAATTAGAGAGCAGTATTTAAAGCAAGTAGGTATGTACTTACAAATTCTTAGCAATGCCATTTGAACGGCACTTAATGCCCGACGAGGTGTAGAATATATCATCTTGTTAGCAGCTTTATCACAGAACATCCAAATTAGAGAGCAGTATTTAAAGCTAACTTTATTATTTGCCTTCCTACATATATCGGCAATATAAGGATTAAACTCTAACTTCTTAACTATAGTGACTCCTAAAAGTAAAATCAACCTATTTTTGTTTTGGTTTCCTAGGAATATAAACCTTGAATTTATCAGGATTCACAACCATTTCGTTGCTTCTAAACTAGTCCGAAACACGTGATATGTCTGAAGTTATTTTAGTAACGACACGATCGATGATGAATCACACGCAGACAACGTATTATCGTCTGCACAATTACATGTCGGATTCTAGGTCCAAAAATAGGAGATCGTTAATAAATATATTGAATAGGATTGGCCGAAGAATGGATCTTTGGGGCATTCCCAGTAAAAAACCCAAGTACTCACTAGCAGAAAATTCAACCCGAATTCTTTGTTTCGTATTAGTAAGATATATAGATATTTTAAACTATGATATCCCATTTCATAAGCAGCTATTTTTGCAATAAGAAGATCTGGAAACAGACAATCATACGCTTTAGACAGATTCATTAACATCGCTCCAATCTTTCCAGATTTTGCCAAACATTTTTTCCAGTTTTGAATTAAATTGAATAGAGAGTATTGCTTAACCTTTCCCAAACCCACAGAGAAACTTTGTAAAAAAATATTGTTTTTCTGTCGAATAGACAAAATCTGATCTAGCTACAAATTTTTTGTCATTCATAAATAATTTTGATAATCTGAATAAGTCGTGGGGAGGTAGGATGCAGTAAATTAATAGTAATATTATCATGAACATATCCAAAACTTTGGGTTGTGGAATGTTTTATATCGAGAGAAAATTCATAAATAGACGCACTGTAGGATATTGGAGATAAGTTGATGTATTCACAGCAATACCGATTTCGACCATAATGTAGGACATAGTCACAACAAAGAAACTATGTACAAAGTAAGGGATTCTACAACCTTCCTTCTTCTCTCTTCTCAAAGTCATGTCTTGTAGCTAAAAAGTATGAAAGAACAGGCAATAGACAGCTAATTCCAAGGAAATGATACAAACTTTAGCTGTTACACTTATTTGAAAAAAATTTACTTCTTGGGACATTGCAAGAGTATTTCGTTCTGTTTCAAAACAGAAGCACTAAAAAAGATTCTACATAGTATGCTAAAGGCAAATGTATGAGGTTCCACAGTTATCTCTGTTTAGATTATCTTTCCTAATTTTATATTTTATCGTTCCCTTAAAAAATCAGCAAGAAAATGTGAAAATAAAGGAATGGAGTATGAAGATCAGTTTGGTTTCAGCAGAAACTTTTTTGCTGGTATGCCCAAAAACGGACTACATAAATATCTATTATCGTTTTAGTTTACGAGAAATAACAACGATTATGGTTAAGAAAAAAGTAAGGACGGTTTGTTTTTGAAAGATGGTGGTAGCTGTTTCGTTCGTTGGTTCGTTCAATAATGTGTAATAATATAAACCAACTTTTCTACCATGTTTGAAACTATGTTGAAAGATATATAGCATACTGTTATTGGTTAGTTTTATAAATTATACGTTTTTTAATTCACAATTTACCTTGAAAAATTAAAATATGTATTTAATCCATTATGATTGTATCTGCGAAGGTTATAACTCTGCTTGAGCATTTCAGTTACGTTTTTAACATCGACAGTTACTGGTTAAAAAAAATTGCGAAATTTGAATAACAATAGTGACCAGATTTCTAATCACAATTTAATTTCAACCCCTGTTTTCGGTAATACGCACTGTAATGTCGACGTGAAATAAGTATCTGTAGAAAGTTTAAATAAGATATCTGTGTTCGTCTAGAGGCTCGGGTTTTTACTTTTCCGATTGTTTTTTTCCGCTTGGTCTTTTCTCCATCTGTTTTCTCTTTTGGGAGTTGCCTACCGAGAGTACAAAGCTAAGCTAATTCTTATTATGGTTCGGGTATGTCATTTAATCTATATTAGCTGCACTCTTTATCCCTATCCTTCATTCGTCAAAAAAAGGAGCGAAAAAGAAAAATATATAAATATGAATAACGTTTTACTAGAATGCCTTTCATCACCCAACATAACGAGCAATAAGTATATAATTTTTGGATTAAAAGCTCACCATTACCAAAGTGGGAAAACCTACCAAATACGGTTACGAATTTCTCCGTATTCGGAGTGTGTATTGCCATATATCGCTATACACATACCAAATGCGGAGAAACACGGGACTGTATTCGATAGGTTTGTACATGTACATCAGCGTTAATTGATAGCATATTATGTTTTATATCAACTTGTTAACATATATTTATTGACAAAATATTCAATCAAAAGGACGCTGCCAGATATCCCAACACATACAGCAAACACAGTTATCAATCCACTAAAATTGACTATACTGAATTGTTGGGAAGATTTTGCATCTATACAGCGACTTTGTAGCCATTTATTATTCAATTGTTCTATTGTACCATCTACCTTGTAACTGTTAATCAGCTGTGATAATGTTGAACCGAGCTGATCACCTTTCTGTACTGCAAGAGCAACCCCAGCCGTATTAATACTTCCAGAAGCAATTCGAACCGTACAATCTCTCTGTTTGCTGATGTAATATTGTGCCATTACGTTTTCTTCGATTATTGCATTTAGTTTTCTAAAAACCATATATTTTGAGCTAAGATATAGATATATGAATTTAAAAAAGGTCAATTTGGACAGGCAAACCTTTAACAAACGAAAGTGAACGGATATCGTCAATAGTTCACATTGTGTGCGAATTGAATCTTACAAATAAAGAAGAACTTTACAAATAACAAGGTCGAGTCATTGTGCTTTCGAAGGAATACTAGCTGAACTATTGCAAACACATCCAAACGCATATTAAATGCACCAACACTTCTAACGGTAGAACCGAAAATACTACTGAGCATTCGCAAACGCGCATCCGTTCGTATTCGTTCCTCAGGTGTTTGAATGTCCAATTAGAACGCTTATTGGATTTGTGGTATATTCACAAAAACCTTTAAACAGGCTGTGTTCTTTTTAATCATCCATTGAAATAAGGAGCGTGATTATAAGCATGGAATATAAATCGATGTAAAAGCAAGATCCGTATCATGTTTTACCAAACAGGAAAAAATGGCGAAATGAAATCGAGAGGAGAGATATTTTTCAGTCTTCAATAATAACAATGATACCCGGAATTTGCGTGGGTCTAATACACCGTCTGCAGTTCCACGCTATTGGCTGGCATATTGTCAGAGCGACCATAGAATTAATTGTCTATTAGAGTACCATAAAATTGTGAATTTAGTCACCCGCAAAAGCAAACCTGAAATGCAAGTGCCCTCCCAAAAAACATCTTACCCCCAGCACATATTAGAAAAGAAATTTGCATTCCAGATTTCCTTAAGGACATAATCATTAATTTACGATATGCTACAACTTATTATAACAACCACAGCACTAGATTAATAATAAATGTTATTTTATCCCGGTTTCCGTATAAATCAGCCAAATTATTTCATGCACCTTACCCTTCTTTCAGACGTTTAAAACCTTCTTCACCACTAGGAAAATTATAAGTCTTCATGAAGTAGTACATTCTGTTAAAATCAGCATCTTTACTGTCATGGAGGAGTTGTTCCACATATGAACTTTTTAGAGCTCCGTAAGTAAACGTTGTTGTTGGGTGAGTTATCTACAAGAGAATATAGACACATAGCTTACAGGAGTGTTTAGGAACATAATTGCTATCAAAATTATAAAAATGTAAAAATTGAAGTTTCACTCTCAGGCAAACCATAGTAAAATGATGGAACAACATAAACCAATAATTTTTGGTTAAAATATTGTGATGGTTTCCAAGCCATGCTCATGCCACGCCGTTATATTACTTTGTGCCACATTGAATTGTGGTGGATGATGATGTTCATATAACCGACATATTTGGTTTGAATCAAATTTGTTGTGGTGAATCTGTGGTAACAAGACACATCAAGTCTAATTTATATGATTTTGTGTTTCATTTGCTATGTTGGGATCATGTGTTTACTTAATGCAACATATTTATTGAGTTGTTTGTCTAAGTATGTTCATTAAACGTACTCCAGACTCCCCAACACTCACTAAACGCCTATAAACGTTTGCTTTCCGATTACTATGTTCTTTACATGACCGAGCCTATACAATCTGAAAGTCTCTGCTTCTCCAGAGCGTGGCAATTGTTATATAGTGTTGCCAATAGGGACGACAAGTTTTCAAGAAGGACACGCCTTATGTACCTAATAATGAGACGATAAATTGATACACTTAGCCATTATTTGGGAGATTCAAAGGTAGTTAAAAAAACTAAAACATTACCTTGTGGTCTTTGAAATCTACTATTCGAGTATCATGTGTATCTGAAACAGAATTAGCCATGAGTACTGCTGTATATGTTGACATTATGACCATCATAGCTATTGCCAGCGATATTGATATTGTTCGACTTCCCGTAAACTCTGGATTCATTCCACCAATATCTCTTT
>JAULBZ010004336.1:0-14923 GCA_032360805.1 Neoturris breviconis | reverse complement strand
TGGGCAGAAACTTGTTCAAAATCAGCAGTAAAGACACTAGAACAACGTCAAAGACGTTGTTCTAGTATCTTTACTGCTGACTTTGAGCAAGTTTTTGCCCACTTGGTAGTGACTATTTAATTATATTAATTTCTATTAATTACTGACTAAATGAAGTATATAGTTACTTCTGAGGCGTATGAACTCTACAGGTGGTGGTACAACCAGTAGCTGCATTTTTACATCTCAAACCGCTCTTTGTATACGATGAACACTTTAACGAGCCACCTGCTGTAGTATCAAGTCCTGGTGATGATGTTAAGTTGGCAAACGAGCGCCTTTTAAGAGGCGGAGTCGATATTTGTTTTACCGGTTTCGGAGAGTCTTGATACTTTATTAGCGCTTCTCGTATGTGGGGACTTGATGTGTATGTAGGCTCCATAGTTTCAAGAATAAATTGCTTATCAACTTGCTTCTGTGGTGTAGAAGACATTGAATCAAATATACCTTGCCCACTTTTTATCAAATTAGCTTGCTTGGATGGAAATATTAGATCTTCGTTTGTGTTTCGTAAAGACAATACTGGCGTTAAATCTCGAGTAACTAAAACAAAAATAAATCTCTTTTCGTATATCTATGCTGTTAGACAGCTAACTATTTCTAAGCAGCAATTTATATTATTTAGTAGATGTATATTCGTGTAGTGTCTAAATAATCTCAAAATCTTGAGCCAAAACAACTGATGAAATTTAATGAAATTACACAGAGCTTGTAAAGAACCAATTTACAAATACACGAGAACGAGGTGTCGAAGTTCCTACTTGGAGTTTCCAATGCCTCGTTTGTCAATAGGCCTATGGATTAGTTTTCGGTACAAATAAAGCAGCGGTTGATTACAACGCCACTGACTCAGTACTCTTCTCTGACGCTGCACGAGTATACTGCCGTGGCAGATTTGGACAACTAGGTCCTTATTCGAGACACGTGGTTAAACTCGCGGTAACTTAGGCGGCGGCCGAACTAGATGGGCTGAGTAACCACGAGTTTAACAGTTGATTTATAACTGAGACAGTAACTCGAGCGACCGCCTAAGAAGATGGGCTGATCTTGCAATTGTTTGTTTGGTTTAAATCTAGTCTGCAAAATATTTCAATTGTTTCGGTTTTTAAGGTGGTCGCCTGTCATAGTTGGGCAGTCGCCTATCAAGTTAACTGCCAAAACAGACGGCCGCCTGACTAGATATAAAAAGGAACACCTTCTGTAAACTACAGACCAGAATGTGCAGCATAATTCGTAATCTTAGAAATTCTTGAAACTTAGACGGTCACCCAACTGGATAGGCGGCCGCTTAAGTTACCCTGAGTTTAACGGCGTGTCTCGGATAAGGGGAGGATTCCGAATTTTTTTCTCTCAAAATTTCAAAAAACTTTTTAGAAATATTTATTTTGTGATTATATGTAATCTGACTACTAAGTTTCATGTTATAAGTATTGACCAAACAGAAGTTATTGCAAAAATAAGTTATTGGCAATTTACATAGGATTTTCCCAAATAAATATAATATTATAAGTATAAATATGTGGTCTCAGGTTATGACCCATATAATTTGATCCCTTTAAGTAATTAAGCTGAAACTTTTACAATTTGTGTCTAATAGATAGTTCCAAAAAGTCAGAAAGTTTTAGCTCTATTGCTTTAGTGGTTCAGACGTTATAAATAACAGTGTGACAGGAGGGGATCTGCCCTCCCAGCCTGAATAGGGTTAAAGTTGAACACTATACTCAAAAAACACCCTCCACAGGTGATGTCTGGCAGTTATTGAGGCTTATATTTGCTCACTGGGATACAAAACTGCTAACATCCACCTAGTTAATTTTGTCTCCATCAAAAAGACATGTATTTAGACTGATAAATAATACCTAGTTGGCAAATATTTGAATGCCAAACACTTCTTACCAGTTGATCGTGTTAGAGTTGATTGGTGCTTGGTATCCATGACAACAACTTCATGGTGTTTTCCATTTCGAAAGTAAGCGATAAGCCTTGCCACCTTGCAGATAACATAATGAACTGAAATTAAAGAGAAGACAAAAACGTTCAATTGAGGACGTCAAGTCTGAAAAGAACGCCTGTGGAGAAGTGTTTTTTGAGTTAGGTTTAAGCTGCAAAGCTGAAAGGTATACTAAAAAGAACACTCATCCACAGGTGAGGTTCGGCAGTTATTTCCGGACTTAGAGTTCATATATTTTTGTTCTGAGTTTCCACCAATGTTAGTAATATTCTCCATAAGTTCATATCAATGTTTTGTTTTTTTTCTTTAGCGAATTTTGTGTGATACTTTTCGAAGTTACGCTCTGGATGTCCACCCGCACCCTTAGACGTAAAAGTTATATTATTACTGGTTTACAACATTTTTTTACAACATAAACATTTTTGTTTACAAAAGGTTTAAAATATAACAACTTAGAATAGATAAAGAAAAAGTCCAAAATATTTGAGCAATAATGCCATTCACCAGCCCCTTTGGGCTCCACTTGTTAATTGTATGCTGACGGTGTCAGCACATTCAAATTTTTAAGAATAGAACGTTCGAATATTGATGTTTTTTACATGGGACATGGGACAATGGTGATCCATAGCAGGTTTTACATTTCCAATGTCACTATGATGTCACTAAGTTATTTGAGGTAAATAACTATATAGCTGAGAGAAAATAAAATGTCAGTGGACTTTTAATAGATTGACAGCAGAGCTTGAAACAAGAGCAAAATAAGTGCTGTGGAGGAGCGATTATTGGACATCTCCACACAGAGATTATTTGATCTTATTTCAAGCATTACTTTCTATTTGAAGCATTCTTATCAACGCCAAAAGACATCGTTTTAACATAGCAACATCAAAACGACGTCCTTTCGATGTTGATTAGAAGCCACGTGCCATCAGTCTACCTGGAGGAGTGTTCAGCGGCAGCCTTTCGCTATATAAACAGGCTATTTATGTAAATCTACTTTGACCCAGTGAACGGTTTGTCTGGGAAATACAACTTTATCTCCTTTTTTTTAAAAAAAAACCCTGGAGGAGTATTTGTTTAGCATAGTTTTCAGCTTTGAACCTGACAACTATACACAAGAAACACTCCTCCACAGGTGATGTCTGACAGCTACCTGGTATTGTAAGTGCCAACACCCATGACATATGTATGTATGTTAAATTATGATATCCTTGCAATGCTGCTAAACAGTTCAATGGTATAACAACCAACATCAACAACCTGGTCACACTTGGTGCATTTATAAAGATTACTGCAAAGAATACAGCAAGAAAATACATAGCATGTCCAAAGATAAGTGTGGCCATTGTAAGTTTATCTATAGTACTTCCAAACATCTCATGTAACCATGGTAATTGTTCATCAACAGATGCATAAAGTTTTGTAAGTATCTACAAAAGAAAGGCATTATGTTGATTTCCACTAGACAAAAAAATCGTTTACCAATGGAAATGTCTTCTTTTGGATTTAAGGTTGATTTCCACGAGGGGGGTGACACCAATTTCAACCAACGAAATGTTAAATTTTGGCTTTCGCCGCGAATTTTTCGCATGGTGTAAATCAAGCTTTACAAATGAAGGATAATATTTACAGTATTGATGAGTATATAAATGACAGGTTAATTAGTCGCTTATTTCCTTTCTTAATCCTTCGTTAGTATGCTGGAGTACCTCAAATTTGTTAATTCACTGGGAGGTATTAGAATACTTTAGGACAAATACTCATTTAGTAGTACTTCGTATCTTTATTGCAAAGAGACTTCACAATGCTTATTTGTAGCCAGTTCGAAATAGATGGGTTTTTTTAATTATAGGAGTATTGCATGAGTAGAGGAGAGTACTGAGTCAACGATCTTGTAATGGATTGGCAAAGAAAACAATCAATTGCAAGTTCGTTGACATAACACTCTTCGACATAGAATTATAGAAGGCAAATTTGCCTGATTTAATGTTTGTTAAAAAACTGTTTAATAAGAGACGGTGCAATGAAACACTTCTAAAACTATTAAATATCTTTGATCTATTGGGAATCACACAAACACCAAAACTTATATACAGATCATACCTAGCAAGAATCATATAGCTACGTTGATAATACCAATGGTCACTAAAATTAATAACCCACCAAAATTAATACCATAAAATATGCCTAACACACCTTACTCATAAAAGCAATGGCTTCTTGTATTTCTTCTAAATTCTGTAGCGTTTTATTCTGCTTCCCTTCCAGATTTTCATGATACGAATCCATATCGACAAACGCTACTTCTGAAAGAATATCAAATGAAAATCTCTTAAAGCTTGATTTCAACTATACGTGGTAGAAATTGACGTCGCGTGATGCGTGACATCAATTTCTACCAATGGAATATCTACTTTTGGCTTTCGCAATGAATTTTTCGCCAAGTAGAAATAAACCTTAACACACTCTATTATAAAGTCTGCAGTTACAATTCTTCCAGTATTATTTGACAATGTTTACTCATTAAAGGTCCTTTTCCACTTCAGACAATTTTCAGAAAAAACGGACAATGGGCACGCGTAAAAAGAAATTGTAGTAGATATTACATTGGTAAAAATTAACTGTGATGTCAATTTCTACGAATGGAATGTCTATGATTTTTTTCTACGTGTGCGCATTTTCCGTTCCGCGGAAAATGTTCTGAAGTTGACAACGGCCTTTAGATCGATGTCCATTCCCAATAACTTCGGCCAGGAATATTCTCAAGATCAATGTGTCAGATGTATAGCCATGTTTTACCATGTCAATTATTGTACACATCGATATGGTTACTATATAGAAAAATGGGATAACATCAAATTATACCCTTTCTAGGGTAGCAAAATTTAAAATACATTTCTAGGGGTTTTCTGGGGTAAATTGTATGTTCCAAGGTAAAAATCTATTTGCTCCAGCAGTAGTATAATAGTTACAAGGGGGTAACATGCACTTTTCAATGGATGGTTATTATTTATTTCAACAATTACTACTCTTATTTAATAAAATTGGTCATTTTTCCGGTTTTCAAAGGCGAATGAAAGAAAATATAATAAAAACCAGTAATAATTAGTGCACCCTAATAGGGTTGGTGGCCCCATCCTGAGAAACCTTTATCCAACATTTTAGTGCAAGTTTAAAACATCACTAAACTGGAAGTAAACCTTTTATGGTATTCAAAAGCTCACCTAATTTCTTTAGCACTTCATCAGCTTTAACTTTCACAGTATCTAAATCTTTTAACAATTCCTTTTCATTTTCTTTCTTTGATAATTCTTGTGATTTAATCTCTTTCACCAAAGATGCTGGAATTAAATTGAAGAGCTGGTAAAATTCAGATAGATTGCCAATTTGGTCTTCAATTTACAAGAAACTTGGAATGGAAAAATGTTTGTCTTTTACTTTGTCTGAATAGCACGAATTGTATAAACATTTTCAAAAATAAAACAACATTTTATAAATTTTCTCAACATGTTTCGACTTTACGTAAGTCATTTTCAAGAGTGTTATAAAATTACAAATGTCCAAATACTATAATGGGTTCCTATGGTTACAGGTAAATAATAAATAAAACCCATATAACCTTAAAATCATATATATAATATTTGGACATTAGTAACACTCTTGATAACGACTAATGTAAATTCAAAACATGTTGAGAAAATTTTAAAATGTTGTTTTATTTTTAAAAATTTATCTTAATTATTTTTTTAATTATAATTATGCGCACCTAATTGGTAATTAATCATCTGAGTATATTCCTCAACTTGTTTATGTCTTTGAGATATAACATTTTTTTCTTTGATCAAGCTATGCATATTATCATTCATTATACTTCCTATGTAACTTTGTTTTTCTTGAAAATCGTCTTGTTTTGATAAGATATTATCTTGATTGTGTGTAATCGTGTCGATAGCTTCGTTTGCTGCTTCCTGTAGTTGTTTTTGACCAGACTATAAAGTAGGATAAGCATTCATTTACAGGGCATTGTTGTCATTTGCGGCCTGCAGTTTTTGGTTTGCTGCAAAGCAAAAGGCGCAAATTACACGGAAGGGCAGGAAATCAGAAAATGACAACAATGCCAGAAAAAACAAACATTATTTTTATTATTAGGCATATCATGTGCTTGCGTTATAAATTTACTTAATCCACCATTTGGATACATTTTAGTCTTCTACAATCTTGCCTCTAAGTCGTCTTTACTTTGATCTGGCTCTTGCAAATCAAACTGTCATCAGCCACCCTTAAAAACAGTACTGAAAGAGAGCGCGTAAAAAAAGTGACATAATAACTTTAACATTATTTTCTAAACTACCATAAGTGATCGAGGGGGTGGCATGGCGTTTATAAAAAGCATTAGCAATACATAATTTACATATATATTCATAATATATCTAGGTCTTTGTCATCGTTTATTAAAGAAGCTTTGTTATTATATCTATTACACGCACGTCCAAACTTTAATTTAAAAATCAATATTAGGGGGCATTTATTAAAAATTCAACATTTCTGGGGGAGCGTTTAACGATGGCCTGAATTTAAAGTACATACAGCTAGATTTTTCAAAATATCCACATTCTCAAGAGTGGCTGATGCCAAACGATTGACCGTTTGTTCAGTCTTCATTCGGAATTCTGCTTGGCGAACACTGTGACAAATAGCCCGGGCACGGTTGCTGATGATGTGATAAGAGTTCCATGTGTCTGAATCCATTGATTTGGTACAGTCAACAAGATTCTATAATAAACAATGCTATTTAAAATCTATCTTTAAAATAACTGTTACAGTGTGGTATAAGTATAAAATCATACATACAAGAAAAGAAGCGTGTTGTCAAGAATGTTTTTGAAATCAATGCACTGAGCTTTTTCTTTGTGAAATCTGTAATCTTGAAGCAAAGATGATACTTATATTACTTTATTAAACTTTCCATCATAACCAAAGTGGTATCCGGTTAACACAAGTATAGCCCATGCAACCTCAGAAATCATGTTTATTTACCCAGGCTGCTAACATTATGGGCACCATAACAATCAAGCAGGCAATATCACAAAATAAATTTTTTAATGACATTAAAAGTTGTTTATTAGAATATTTATTATTCTGAATGAGCATTACAAACACTATTGTCGATTAAACTATGTAAATATTCCACAGCATAAATTTTGAGAAGCAGAAATGAAACTGCACAGAAGGGTGTGTAAGTTGACAACCTTACAATGGATTGGTTTTCATCGGTATAAGGAGCCATCTCGTTTCAAAAAGCAGATATTCCAGCAGCTTTAAAGTAGTTAAAATCATTTGAGAAGAATTGATCTACAATGAGGAGAGTTAAGTCATTGAGCTTAATTGGTTTCATCGGGACAAAGAAATCAATCAATTACAAGATCATTAATTCAGCACACTTCCACTGGGAACTCAGTACTCTTTCTCAGTACATTTTATTTTTCGGGCGGTCTGTAGGGACCTCAAAATCTCTTCTCAACACCAGCTTTTTTTACAGAGTTGAACAAACTAAATTTGACCAAATTTAAGAAAAATGAAACGACACAGAAGAATGTTATGTCAACAAGCTTGCAATTGATTGGTTTCTTCGGTACAAAGTAACCAATCCATTGCAAGATCGTTGATTTGGTACCCTTATTTGTAGATTTTTGAGGTTGTCCTTTAGTACTCTAAACAATATTGGAACCTTTCTATTTTGCTTTTACACGTTTTACACTTTTTAGTTTAACGACAATTTGCAATGTGTGGAGAATGATAAACAACTAGAAAAGATAATAGTACCATATCATCTGAGCACTTGTATACAGTTCGTTCTTCTACAGCACTTTGACAGTTTAGAAGATTCACACTCAACTTCGATAATTGCTCATCACTTAATTTGTTACAAGATGTTTTTAAGCGGTTGATAATCTATAGCAAAATAAAAGCAAAATAATTATAACATCATTATAACTCATAACTCCCTCATCTTTACAAAAATATGTAAGGACATCATTTTCTTAATACGAAAAAAATATAAACTTTCAATTACATTTTCATTTTGCAGCCAAATGGTTTGGTTTTTTACTAGACTCACGCACAAAGTTTTTTTACAACCTTAACTACATACCAGCTTGGAGTGGCACTTCCCCCTTAACCTAGTGGTAGAAGTTAACAAAAGCAAATCCATCGGGTCACCTCTGACTGTGGTCAAACTTACTACATACCAATAAATTACATTGATCCAGCATTGGTAGATTTTGTAAATAATGTTGCGCCTCAATCAAAAATTTCTGTTCTCCAGTCGATATTTCAAAGGGTGCAAAAATTTTAGCGACAGATGTATCTCCAGCTCCTTGTACATCATTAACAAGGTTATCATTTGAATCAACATCAGTAGAAAACCACCACCATATTGCATGAGCATAGTAAAACAAGGAACACAACAGTATAAGTTTCATTTCAAGTCTATAATAAACTGAAACTTACAAATCCTTATTCTTATTACAGTAACAGCCCAACCAGCAAAAACCTGTTCAAAGTCAGCAAAATGATGTTAGAAAAACGTTCTTTGAACGTTGTTCTAATGCTATTTTGCTGACTTTGCACAGGTTTTTGCTGGCTGGGAGGGGTTTAAATTTTCCAGCACCCTGCTCTTATTCCAACTTTTTACTTATTAACTTTTAGGAAATCAACAATGACATAAAACAGTTCACTCACTAAAAAGCTAAAGCACCTGTTAAAAATAATGCAAAGAATAAATTAACTAATGAACCAGTCTCTAACCAACTGCTACATGAATACTGGAGTTAGTGGTAATGCCGCCAGTAACTATAGAAATTTGCCAATCCCCCGCTTAATAAATTTGGAAGAATTTCCAACCCCCCCTAATCCCATTTATTTGATACTGCAGAGTACATGAAAATAATATTATACTTATCACCTTAAAATTCTATATTTTTAGTAACATACTTCAAACAAGTAAGAACTTGCAAGAAAACTAACAACATCATCAGGCAATGGTAGATTATTAGTATTAGAAAATTAAAAATGATGCGACTGTAAGAACAAGTCAGTTGACTGATCATCACAACTGGTTGTTGGTATGTTGACGATTTAACAACATACTTTAACCCTATCAACACTGCAGGGGGGATGGGGGCACAAATTAAGGTCACTTTAAATTTATTTAAAAATTTAAATAAATTTATAACTATTCTTAAGGATTTTGACCATTAAATTTTTTGGGGGGGTAACTTAATTCTGAACAGAAGGTAATTTTTTGGAAAATATAAAATTTCATGCCGATTTATTTTTGAGGCCAACCTGGAAAATCTTTATGGAATTAATTTTTGCAGAACTGATTATAGATGGACATTAGACAGTAGTTATTACAAAAAAAAATGATGAACTCTATCTACAATACCTGTTTTGTTGTTATTATTATTATTTTTGTTTTTATAGTGAAAGCCCAGAGGTTTGAAATTTATCAACAAATTTTATCCCCGGGGTTCCCACTTTAATTTTGCAGTTGAGCGTTCTAAGAATACTTCAGAGGTTCATTTTTGTGGATTGCTCCAAAGTTTGCAAAAACGCAAAATTTAGTCCTCGCAAAAATTAATCCTCTTAAAATATTTACAATAACCCGAGTTTATTTTGCAGAATTGTCATCAAGTGGCTGTACGTAAATTTCCAACATAATTACAACACAAAATACTGTAAATAATAGTTAACTATGACAATAAAATATTTATTGACCTATATTAACAACATCTCCTTCAAGACACCTTAACCCTATTTGGGCCAGGCCTTGGATGGGTTAAAATGGCCCTTCCCCTTGAGGTCTCAGGATTGACGGCATGACGTCACTAAATGATGTCATGACAGTGACATATTAAATGGTGTCACCAAATGGCATCATAACAAAGTGACGCATTAATTGTCAATACAAAGATAATGATGCAATTAGTCATTGCTGAAAATTTGAAGGCTGCATGATAAATATCAAATGAGTTATTACCATTTTGTACTTTTTTTACTTTCATAAGGTTTTGAGAAATGACCAAGAAATTTTGAAGATCACATGCATTTGCTATGAAAATTATCAAAAATGTGTAAATTAGGAATATGTGACAAAGTTTCAAGACTTCAGCGTTTACCCAAGCAAAGGTATTTGAAAAAAACTCAATTCATTGCAAGATCATTGACTCTCCTCAGTAGATTTTATTTTTGAGACGGTAAAGGAGCACTTACTTACAACCTACTCAACCTTGGTCGCATGGCTTCTTGCCTAACATACTTCATAGAATTTTTTTTTAGCTTTTATATTCCCCATTAAATTTTATCACAGGTGAATAATTTGAAGCATTAACAGGCAATAGTTGTAATTTCTAGTGAACAAGATAAGAAAGAAAAGGAAATCATGTGCCAGAATCTTTAAATAAAATATAAACTGATACTGGAAAATAGAACTGTCAATGGTTTGTTTTTAAGCAAACCTACAGGAAATGTAACCAAAAATCACTTCTCCATAGTGATAATTATGTTCTTCTTCCAAGTGATGGCACCACCACACTACTTGAACACAGTGATTAATTGCTTTTTGAAATATGCATAAAATGTTTGAAATTGCTGCAGGTTCTTTACACAATCAATAGGTTCTAATGTAAGTTTACAAATATCTTTTTTATCTACAGCTTGTAAAATTGAAACTTTAAACTGAAATAACTCTTTCTCTGTGTCATTAGCAATTGTGCTAGCATTTATGTTTTTATTCTCAATTGCAGCACTCGTTTGCACTGTTATCATATCAGGATTGTCTAAGGAAGCTAAGTCATGTTCAGTTTTAGTATCAATTTCCGAAGAAATGGTTGCAGTCTGATGTCTTCTTTGCTTTCTTCTATTCGTCCAAGTATCGGTGCTAGCACAAACAGTAAATTCTAAATTCGTATCCATCTTTAGTTTCTTCGCATTCGTATCTTCATGCTCATCCTCACAATGTTTCCGTTTGTTTACATTCATTCCTGATGATTGTAAGTGAACGTTGCATTCATCTGTTTCACTTTTTGGTACAACATCTGATCTTGTCCCCACAGTAAAAGCCACGTGCTGATCAGAAGACGGCTCATTTCCCCCGGTCACTTTCATTTGCAAATCATGCAGGAGAGTTTTAGCATAATCATAACAACATAACGAAGATTCTTTAGAAACATGATTGCAATTAGGTAGACTGATTGAATAAATATTACTACGATTACGCTTGTGTTTTTGTTTAGTTCTCGTTTTAGTTACTTTCTTCTGAATGAAAAGCTGGATCAAAGAAGGATTAGTAACTTGTGTAGGAGCAGTAATTTCAGCAGCTTGCTTCAATTTATTTAAAAAAACAGTAAGACCTTCCGGAGATAAATTTTGTGCAACATTATGCGAGAGTTTAAAAGGATCTTGAACAACAACAGCTGTGCCAATGTTTAAATCGTTATCTTGATCTACATCATATGCATTGTGTCTACAATTTTCTATAGTCATAGGTTTCACAGAATGGATGGCAATGCCATGTAGACTATATTGAAAATTCAAGTAGAACTCAAAGAATCCATGCAGAAGTTCACCTGGAAATAAGATGTACAAACATGACTCTCATTGTGGATCAATTACAGTGTCTTATCCAAATTTAACGACAGAACATTGCCTATGGAGTGTTTTTGAGTAAAGTTTTCAGTTTTAAAACTAAAAACTATACTAAAAAAAACACTCCTTTCAACAGATATATTCAGGTTTCATATCCACGGCTTTTGTGAGTATACTCTTGGTATATAAAGCTTCATTTGGGTCCGTTACTACTATTTTAAAACTGAGTGATAATGACAAATTAGCATCATAAAAAGGAGAATGAAAATCAACCTGTGAAAGTTAAACCTAACCACACAAATAATATGATCTGCGTCATTATACGCCAGAGTTTGAAATTATGTCTTTATTAAGATGGTAAAGTTTCAGTTCTAATAAACAACTATTATGTCAGGAGGAGAGTAGTGAAATTTCATATCAAGGATAAGCACCCAATTGTTATTTGATTGGATTTCATGTCCTTATTATCTTGATAAACTTTCAGATCAAATAAACAATTGGAACACCTTTATCAAGACATATTTAACATAATATGAATAAAAACATGATATCTATTAGCAGTGATCTTAAAGGTGGTTCCCATCATCTGTTAAAACTAGATAATGAAACAATACCATAGAAAACTATTAATATTTATTTCAAAATTGAGGAAGGAAGCTTCACAAAATCAAAATGGAAACTTCAATTCTTAAAATGTTAAAAAACATTTTGTAAAAATTATGACTCTTATCATCGAAAAAATTGAGTAAGAAGCTTCCTTAACATACAAAATGTCTGTCAAAAAAGGTTCATGGTCAAAGATTTTCTTCAATTTCAAAAGTTTTCAAAGTCTCTAATTATTCCTTATCATTTTAGCATGTTATTTGAGTGAATGTGGTCAAAACCTCATAAAATTCAAATATACGAAGTCTCTGTCCCAAATGGGCAGAATTGAAATAAATTTGGCCAGCAGTCTCGTAATATTGCCTAGAATGTCATACCCAAATTTCAGAACGGTACCACGCCTTTTCGGTCCATTAATTTGGACCCCTTTTTGGCTAAAATGCGGAACAGAGTCATTGAAAAAAATTTGGCGAACCCTTCTAGAATATTGCCACAAATCCAGAAAATCGCTACCTAAAATTGATAGCAATAGCCCATCCAAACTTTGTTTGGTGGACTAAAAATGATAATCTAAGTTAAGGAAAAATACTTATTTTGAAGATAAATTTATTATTAGTAAGAAACCTCTAGAACAGGGCTCGAAATAACAGCCGGTCACCACTGTGGAGGAGAGATTTTCCAGAATATTCTCAGCCAACTTGGCTGAAAATATTCTAAAAAATCTCTCCTCCACAGTGATAACCAGCTGTTATTTCGAGCCCTGCTAGAATGAAAACAAAAAGGACAAAACTAGAGTATCAAATACGTTACCTGTGGTCGATGTATTTTTACTTTCAAAGAAGGAATCTTGCATAAAAGCACAGTTCCATGGACCAATATAGTTTGCTTCTAATAATGAATCTACTCCTTGCAAGCAAGGTATAACCGGTGGGCTCATCTGTTGCATGTAATATATAGTCATTAATGTTAGTGCATAATTTGTTACTTGTAAAGTCGTTTTACCACTGAGATTGTTATATTTTGCCCATGTTCTAACAGTGTGCAGTAACAGCAAAACACGGGGATCACATTTTATATATGCTTCAATCAGTTTTGTGTTTTTAAGAGCTAGCCTAAAATAATAATTCATAGGTACAATTCAAGTAAGCCCAGAAAACCCATTTGAAAACCAAAGACGTTAGTACAAAATCAAAACAGTGTCAAAACGATACTGTTTTGACGTTGTACCAATGTCGTGTGCCCACTAGGATATGCTCTCTTGATTGGCAAGGTTTGAAACAAAAAGATTGAAAATGAATGAAAAGCTATGTCATTATTGAAATCTACATTAAAATACATTTAAAGCCCCAGAAAACTTGATGTCCAACAGTTTGGGAAAATAAAAATATTTTCAAAAATGCTGCACGGTCCAGGGGTTAACATTATCTACCATTTGAGTAATTGTGAGCAATTGCTTAATTGTAAGCAATTAGTAAGACCTCTGTAAACACAGCTATTATTGTAAGGATAAAGGATGACTGAACTTTTTTTATTTAGCATTTGACTGCTATTTTAATTAGTCCAAAATGGCCGATCTACCAGCCTTAAATCATGATCAGTATCAACTTTATACTATCTTATCTAATTTCTAGCAAAAATAGTTATAAACCCTTTTTATATCCTTTCTCTTTCATTTTATGGATGTTTTGATGATTTCAACTCGTGATCAACCTTATAAACCTTTTCAAACCAACAATTGACAAATAAGTGTTCCCTGCATTGACACATGAGAGAACAACAGTAATCATATAAAGAAATGAATTCTTAAATTGGATTACAACTGCCAAAATGCAGATCACTTGTGTTATGCTTACACGTTTGTCTACATAAGACAACAGGGCAGTGTTAAGATAGACACGTTTTTATATTTATTATCTTGATTATCAGCCGACCGACCGATCCAATGTTTTTTTTCAAAGTCGGATTATGTAAAATAAACAATTAAGTAAGCCTAACGATGCATTTGTCTTAGAGACTGATTGTGGCTGAAAAGAAAACTTCAAAACTGAAAAGTCAAGTTCATCGAAGCTCCTGAAAAAAAAAGTTCATCCGTGTATGAAATAGAATTTAGTTATCGTATTATGGCGGTGTACCCGTTGTATAAGTCGAGTACCTTCTTGGAGTTAGTGCTATGCTCATAACACCTCGTATAATCCAGTAAAAACAAGTACTTAGGTCTATTCAAAAGTTTGTTTTCTTTGTTGACCGACGCTAATACCATATGCTAATATTAACTTTATTGGAGCTTTTGGCAAAGCACGAACCATGCACGATTTGTTATGATTTTTCAAACTAGCGATACTACCATAATTCAATATGGTGCATTAATACTGTAATTGAATGCCAACTCGGCAAAAAAAATGTTGGCACCCTGTGAGTATTTTGGCATCCAGTGTTAACCGTGGCAAAATATGTTGGCTCCCTGTGATATTCAGTGTTAACCGTGCTAAAATCTTAAGGTTTTCTGTGTTTGTTGACATATAACTACAAACCGAAAGCGAAAAGCTACGATAGCCACAGAAAGATGTATAAATAGAGACAATTAAAGTTTTTCTTCCAGAATATTTGGTGTCATGTAGATATACCTCCGTTCAGCTGGGAATTAACAAGTAAAGAAGTAATGTTATTAAGTTTGGGGGTCGT
>JAULBZ010004335.1:0-14923 GCA_032360805.1 Neoturris breviconis | reverse complement strand
AAAGTATAAAACGAACACGATCATCCAAACAAACTGGTGAATGCGAGATAATCGAGTTAAAATACGAAAATTAGTCAAACAAGGTGTTCTCAAAATAGTAGACACGTTTTTACACTGAAGTAATAGGAATTCCCTCGCGATTGCTGCCAAAAGAGCTCCGCGCAAATGCAAAGCGCGCCGCATTTTTGCTTCGCATCAATATTTTAAGGGTAGCGGAGCGTGGGCGTGCCACTATGTTCGCAAGCGAAATTTTAAGACAGGCGGGCCGGCAGAGGAACACAGGAAACAGGCAGGACAGAAATTGGGAATAGACAGAGGAATTTAGATCTCCAGCAAAGGAAAGGCGAAAATAGGCAGAGGCAAGGGGCCAAAGGAAAGGCAACAGACCCAAGGCTCCAAAAAAAGGCCGGCAAAAAAGATCCCTCGGCAGAGGCAAGCGTGCAGGGAAATGACAACCAGACAAGGAGCACAGGCAACCAGCAAAGGAAAATAAAACAGCAGAGGAAAGGCAAAGGACCGGGACGACATGCAAGGAAAGATCCCTGGCAGAGGCAAATGGGCAAAGGAAAGGCAACAGATCCCAAAGTACAGACAAGGACTACATGTAAATGGCAAAGGAAAGAACTCCAACAGAGTAGCAAGGGTGCAAGAAGAATAGCAACAACATAGAAATTAACAGTATGAATTAGGCATTCTTTATATGGAGCCAAATATATAAAAGCCGTATATTTTGCGTCGCTTATCGGATATCTTGGATAAAGATAGCAATATATAAGTTATATATATCGTTTGCCATATAAATGCTCTGTCGATATGACTACAGAAAAAGAGATGAGACAGAACATCATTTCAGCGAGTTATATTGGCTGAGTGATACTAGGTTCTACATATAAAGAAGTCAACGTTATTATCATCATCTTCCTTCATCAACTGAAGAAGATTGAGGTTTTTTGTAATACGTTATATATTATAGAAATATAGAAATATCTCTTTCTTATAAACATAAATTTTAAATAAACGTTGTAACAATGTAATTAAAAGAATAGAAATTTATATATATATTTTTTTATTATTTTATTATATTTCGTATGTGCAAAACTAATAGTATTTTTATTTGAATAGTTTAAAACATTTATTTGTCGAGAATATTTCTATGAAGGAAATCGTGTTTTCTTTCAAGTACCAGAGTATCAGTTAAATTTTCTTCTAAATATTACAATTTTATAAATAGTATTCTATAAGATTAGAGATTAAAAAAAAATAAATTGTGGCAATGGTTTCTTCCTTTTCTTTTTATATTTTCTTGTCAGGCCATCATATCGCTTCAATGGTTGTTGTTTTGCTACAGATAAAACTTATCTGTCTTCCTTTTATGCGTAGAAAAGTTCTAATTATTTGACTCATCCTCTTACACAACGTCATAAAGGCGAATCTCCACTAGGCGAATTCGTACACGCGAATTCTAAATGAAGCCATTGCATTGGTTGAAAGTGACGCTATATGACAGGTGACGTCGCTTTCAACCAATTTAATAGCTTCATTTAGAATTTGCCTAGCCGTAAAACCGTATATATCCGTAATATCTCCTTGGCTCTTTTATCCTAGCCCATTTGTTGCCTTCATTACCCAGCCGGCCAAAACCTGTTCAAATCCAGCAAAATAACGTTAGAACAACGTTCAAAGAACGTTGATATAACGTTTTGCTGACTTTGAACAGATTGGTCGGCTAGGTATGGTTTCTTGACAAGTGTTGATGAAATCATTATCCAAATCTTACAGCGAATTATTAACAGCGTTCCTAGTTGCTAGTTGCATCTCTCCAAATTCAAATTGCTAACCATTTAAATTGACTTTCTTATTTATAGCATGGCACTAATTGTTATGTTGAAAGTGTTAGTGATATGCGATATAGTATCTCTTCTATTAACTTCAAGTCCATACTATGAAATTAACCATGTTGATGGATTAAACAGAATTATTATTAAAGCCATTGAAACCTCGCAGATTCAATGTGCATTGCGATGAAGAATCTGGCATGGTATATGATAAAAATGGAAACACAAAATGCATCTTATATGGAAATAAAGTATCCTCTAACCATCAAACTCAGCAAATACCTTATGTATCACTTATAACACCGAAAGGTGCGTATAACTGGAACAGAGTTTCAATTTCTCCTTATATCTCCGTATGTGATAAGTGATATGTCATGTATGGCAATACGGAACCTGTACATTTACATGATTTGGATCATGTAAATGGTACACATTCATGCAATGCTTAAATGTAACCGTAGGTGTTGTTTGAATGATCTATTAGCGTGTGATTACCAGATTCCTCACTGAGCGAAAGATAGAGGAATACTGTACCTATACTTCCTTATAAATGACAATACACAATTCGCTTACAGAGATATTGTAACGTGACGGGATCTCAACCGATATAATTAACTTACTCTCGGATGTCTGGAGGGAGCCAAATGATCTTTTGAATGATCTATTTATAAAGATCATTAGGCTATCTCTAGCTAACGCCTCCAGAACGCTTAAGTGAATGAATGATCAATGAGCGTTTCCCGCTCGAATGCCCCCGGAAAGGCTTTATAAGCAAAGATCAACATTATTCTTGGCTTTTCTGTTCTGTGTTGGTATTTGGACTCACTAAAGAAGTTGGTAAGAATTGTTTGATTGAAAGATAATTTATTATTCTTCTGATTTATCCCGGGAATACCTTCTGGACCGTTGGGCGCAATAACCCCCAACAAAAGTTTTGGAGAACGTCCCATTACAAGTATTCGATAACTGGTCCATTACGCGTATTGGAATACGTCCCATTTCAAGTGGTAGAGAACCGAGCAAGATTTTATTTTTACCACACATCCTCTTCACTAGCCTGAGTTCCCTCCCTCTAGTTTTGTTTCCTCCCTCTAGTTTTTATTTCCTCCCCCTAGTTTTTAGAGTTTTTATTTTAATTACTCACATGAACATAATTGTCACACCTTCGGTTTGTATGCTTCATTTGATATCACCTTAGAATTACTGAGTCCTGAAAAATCAGTTCCCAGCATAGCCTTTATTCGTTCTCACTGTTATATATATATATATTTATTTTCACTTTTAGAAATTTTAACCCATCGCCAACGACTTCGTTCTATAGCTAAACATATGGCTTAGGCTCCACGGCCCGCTCCATGGACTGCAACGTGAGGACCAACCACCTTTAGTGGTTCCCCTGGGAGTACCCCAGATAACTTTGTCTTCCAATTTTCCTTGTTCTGTAATTTACAAGAATTGAATGATGAAGCGCGGAAACAAACCTTCGCTTTGTATTTGAATGGAGCGGCCCTTACGTTTTACGAAAGGTTGAATCTAGAGGATTTTATGTTTCTAAAGCTAACAGCACGGTTCCGCAAACATTATGTGGATAATTTTTCTTAAGGAGTTCTTTCAACTCCCTGAAACAACTGCCGGGGCAGTTAGTTATAGAGTTTCGCCAAAATTTGCAAAATTGGCAAAACCGTTACACTTGCCTGAGAATATTAAAGTACACGCGCAACCTCGTTCCCAGGGCTTCTTGCCTTTTTGAAACACGGAAGAGCAGCAAAGAAAGCCCTGACCTACGCCGGTCAAAATCCCCTCTATAAGAGGGGATTTTATCGAGTGGCCCGATTAATGGTCTTAACTTGATGACCCATGTTTCTATTCTATGATACAGAAATTAGTGAGGCAGAAACATTTTAATTGTTTTGAAAATGGCGAGTTGAGTTTTTCAGTTGAGAATATTTAAATAACAAGTTAGACACTACAATTAAAAGATGTTTTACATTATTACTTTCACCTTCGGCATATAAAGTCACCTTTCGCAATGAGACACCAGTTCTACACAATGTTTATAAGAGTAATTCGTAGATTTAATATGTAAAGAGTTTGAAACATGCTATGATATAAAACGTTAGAACGCATAGCAACAATATTATAAGCAAACTTATGCGTTTAAATTCATCCTTTCATTCCCAGGAATAAATCTTGAATGTTTTACTTGAAAACAAAGCTATATACAAACACCTAATGTAATAAAATTAATGCGAGTAATTACTTCCTTAAAGTTGCTCAAAGTACAAAACGGGAAATACGATATTTAGAAATTCGGTCTGACGTCACTAAAACCATAAACCATAACTAAAACCAAGCCATGTACCTATAAAATCTAAATCACTCCATAAACTTTTAAGCCATAACATAACAATATAACCGCATAACCAGAACCATGTCAAACTATAACCATCCTTACCATAAACCTTTAAACATAAGTCATAACCAGGAAGATTTGTTTTTTTGGTCTGCAAAATATCAATTTTAATTTTTTTAAAAAAAATCTGGAAAATCTGGTCTGTAAAATATTACTTCAGACGGTGGCTCACGGACGGTGAGACGGTGGTCACAAACGGTGGACGGTGAATTTCACCAACTCTTTTTCCCTCTGTTTATAGTATCTCTATTCTAAAGAATTCAATATAAAAGTAATTAGGAGATTTATGTAAATTGCAAAATTGGCTTTTATAACTTGTACCCAATATGAGATCTGCTCAAACTTATTAGACTCCATGTGAAGGTTTATGTAGAAAGAAAATGGCAGAAGAAAGAAAACTTAAAAAAAAATATTTAAATATTTTCTTTGCTAAGTATTTACAATTTTTGACCAGACCCCCTCGTAACTTTATGCATAGTCGTTATTCTGATTAAAGCAACTTGATCCCCTTTATTTCCCAATTTTTTTGCTGATTTTTTAAAGAGAAATAGAACGAGTAATGTAAAAGCTAGAAGAGACGCATATGAATAGCACACCATTCCAACACCGCGATGAACTACACATTTGCAAATCAAACAGCCAACAAAGTAGCCCTAAGGTAAATAATTCAAGCAATTTACTGAATCTAGCTCATATATGTCGTTCTGGGAGTTCAAAACGGGAAGCCTATATATGGCTACCAAGAAATATTCACTATAACAATGGTATCATAACAAAGAAATATTCACTATAACAATAGTATCATAACAAAGAAATATTCACCATAACAATAGTATCATAACAAAGAAATATTCACCATAACAATGGCATCATAACAAAGAAATATTCACCATAACAATGGCATCATAACAAAGAAATATTCCCCATAACAATGGTATCATAACAAAGAAATATTCACCATAACAATATAACACCACAACATGAGATCAAAAAAGCAACAAAAAGAAGAAAGCGACGTATTGGACCGCATTTTCATCTCGTCGTTTTTTGCCTAACGTATGCAACTCATTTTCGGCATCTTATTACTTTACAAAACTTTGCTTGCTCCAAACAAAGTGTTAAACCAAACATTGATACCAGCTTCATGTAAATATGAGCATTTTATGACAACGCGAATAGTAACACCTTAAAAAATAAATTTACGGCCCTTCCTGCATAGTACATTATACGTTCCTTATACAAAACGGACCTAGACTAAATGACGGTAACTAAAATTTGTCTTAGAAATTTAACTTTGTTGCTACTCTCTCAGTAAAAGCACTTTGTGCGATGGTACAAGCCAGGTGGGCGTGATTCGTAGCAAGAATTCGTTGCGGACGGACGGAAGGAAGGAGACATGATTGGTAAAGCAAACAATCTTTAGCGAGATTGAATTATAGGAAAAGTCCTAAAATTACTAGCCGTATCAGCCATTCATTTACAAGTTATGAAAAAAATTATGACAGGGGGTACACAATTTGCCTCCTCCAGTAGAAATAGGGTTAATAGCTACAATTTGTATGGCTATTGAAGTAATTTAATGGCTACAACTTCTCACGTCAATATTTGAGACAAGGTGGAATTTGTGCAAAAATTCCGAATTTCAAATTAGGTAAAAAGACTTAAATTTCGATTAGCAAGACGAACTGCACGGAAATTCGCTTTTGTGCAAAGAGCCTGGGCACTAGGCTTCTAGAAGCAACACAACTTGTCGAGTATGTAAAAAGTCATTTTCAGCACTTGCGTTTTGCTTGTGGTGTATATTGCTTGCGAAAATTCAAAAACGTCTCAAAATTTACGTGAGGGGTTGTAGGTTTATAAATAACGATTTACTTACTTTTCTTTGATGTCTCAAAATGTTAACTATATTCTCTAATCCTATTATAGGAAACGTTTTCCCGATCAATATGTTTTTCAATAAATATTATATACTATTTTCTAATATAATTATCAAGACAGCTCTCCTGTTAATTATTTTCTTCCATAGATCTGAACTGAAGGACTTAAGATTTTCGAATGATATTTTTCCTACGAATTAAATCTCTTGGGATTTAAAATTTTATCATATAGATTGTCTTCTGATATTAATATTTGATGGGGGTTATATTACCACAAAATTAGTGAGAAAAGAAAAGGCAATATTTGCAGTTATCAATCTCCCCTGTGGAAAAGACAAATAACTAGAAGTAGAATGACCGTGGGAATATAGAATTTCAAATATAATATATAATTATAAGAATTATATTCATGATTTCTAAAATATCAATTCTGACCAGCTTTGTAAACATGAGATAACATCTTTCGCCATAAATATATATTCATTAAACGGTAAAGCAGAAGTTTTGGTAAATACTTTTTTGAACTTGACGTTTTATTATTGCAATCCAACGTGTTCGAACTGTTGGTTCAGAACAACAGGATTTTATAAGTTTCAATACCGTAATGCATAGATTAAGCGCCCGGGCGCTTATTTAATTTTCGAGCCTCAAAGGGGGGCGCTTATTCGAAGGGGGCACTTATTCGAGGGGGGCGCTTATTCAGTCAACAAAACTTAAGGTACTTAAAAAATTTCAAAAAAATAGAAAAAACACCTCACTGATATGCTTGTATTATACTGTTTCTTCTTTTCTTAATCAATTTCTACACCTTCATCGTCTGAATTCTCATCTAACAGCAAAAAACTATATATGGATTTTCGTTTTCACTAAAAAATGTTTTAAAAAAGGTCGAATTCGAATATACGCCCGGGCGCTTATTTAATTTTAAATTTCTTAAAGAGGGACGCTCATTCGAGGGGGGCGCTTATTCGAGGGGGGCACTTATTGAAATTTTTGCGAAAAGGGGGCGGCGCTTAATCGAGGGGGGCGTTTAATCGAGGCATTACGGTATTGTCAATTTTCGTAGAAAAATGAATATGTAGTTGCAAAATATATTTTCATTTGTTACACGAAGCTCAAGCGGATGTTTAAAACAGTACACGTTTTTAAACTTTGAGCTAAACCTCTTTATGTTTAAAGATTTACTGTTTTAACCCTAATCTTATTTTCGTTTGAAAAACATTTTGATATATAGTTTCGAAATAAAAATTTTTCACCCTAAATTTTTTTTTTGATACAGAGGCGCTCTTACATATGATGACGTCAGAAAAAATATTAGTACGTCAGCAGAAATACTTTGCGCTAAGATGTTCAGATAAGAATGAAGTATAATCTGATCAAGTTTCATACATATTGCATTAACGTATTAGAAGTTATACAGGGAAGAGGGGAGAGGGGAGAATCAACCTCCCTCCCCTCCAGACTTAAATAGCCCTAAAAATCCCAAATAGGGTTAAGGCTTAGGTTATGCTTATATATAGACACATATATTAACGTCAATTTATGTAAAAAAAACAGTGTAAACCAAGTATAACAAAATAAAATTTAGAAAATGGCGTTAATTATTCAGAAGTTAACTTATTTTCAGAGAATGACTGAATTATGTAGCGAGAACATAAATATAATATTTATTCACGACATTTGTTTTGTGGGTAGTAGTTATATGGTAGCTGTATATCTGTGAAAAAAACACGCACTTTTTTCCCTGTACATTGCTGGTCAGCTTGAAGGTGCTGCTTAAGTAATTCTAATTTTTGGCCACATTTCAACCTGATGATGTTTACAAAGATGATGGAAGCAAACGTGTACCGCTATCTTTCAATTTTGTCATATGTAAGGGTTTTCGTGTTTTTTGTATTTTAACTTCATACCCAGTGATTTTCCTTTTCTGTCAATCTGAATTTAGAGAGTTACTGTTAACTACTGGTATGCGTTTCTTTGCACTCACTTCCTCTTGACGTCATGATTAATATCATTTGTAAATAATTTATTAACGTACAACAAAAGTTCGGAAAGCTACTAGTTGACAAAAGGCTCGCAGTTAAGACGCTAGAACATTGAAAACGCTAGTTGATGCTAGACATTGTTTGGCCCTGATGACGTCATCACAAGTAATGACGTTATCAGAAAAATATTTATGCCAAAGTGTTGTTTATGTATTGGACTAACTTTCTGAAAAGTTTTAACATTATAGCATGTTCCCATCTTGAAAGTTGTGGAGGGGGGCCCTTTGAGTCTCCCCCTAAAAGTTTCCAAATTCTTAGTTTGTTTTGATGAGAAGATGAAGGTCTGGTTTCTATAGTTTACACGAAACCTTACAATGTCATTTTTTGCTGACCTGCGTAAGGCTCTGCAGAGAAGAGTGGTATTGAGTATCTCGTGCCAAAGATTCCTACAAACTGCGACCAAAATTTGAAAATTGTGTATTTGCCAGGTCAATTCATATTTTCGATCAGTTGTCATAAATCAAGAGAATCAAGAACTCAAATTCGACTCCCACTATTCTCTCAGTATATCTTGCTAAATTTTCTCTCTTATTTCAAGCTATGTCTTTAGAAGACTGCAGATGTTCAAAACGGAGCTCTTTCTTGTTTTATTTTTACTTTGATGTAGTGTTACTCTTTGTTTGGAACGAATGCGTTTATCTGTTTGAAAAGGCAAGAAACCCTGGGAACGAGGTTGTTTATTTGGGTTTTTTTTAGTAACAATTAAATAGATTAAAATGAAATGCCGCCGATGACTAAGCAGTGTTTATCGTACCAATTCCACGTTATATGATTCCAAACAGTATATCTCGATCGCATTAAAATAAAAATGTCAAATGGAATCGTTATTTCCTTCCTGTTTGGTATGTTTAATTCACGAAAACAAAACTTTTGCAAATATGTTTATATGTAGGTGAAAAGTATTCCCCACAAAATAATTAAGGGTTTGTCCCTCTCCCACGCAAAGACAAGTTTACGGCATTTATAAACGGCAAAACAGGAAAATCGGGCAAAAAACAAAAAAATAAAAGTAAAAAAAATAAAAAAAATCGCACGTATACCTTATATGAGACAATTTCTTCAAAAAAAAAGATTATTTTTCACGCCAGGACGTAATTTGAGATAATTTCTTCGCCAAAAAAAAAATTCCCACAGAAACGTAATTTTAGAAAGTTTGTTCGGAAAATATTATTTTTCACGTGTATATGTAATTTTAGATAATTTCTTCGCAAAAATAAAAATTCCCACGAGAACGTATTTTCAGACAATTTCTTGGCAAGAATGAATTATAGAAATAATTTTTCCGAAAATTGTACTAATGGTACTAATGGTACTAATAATGTACTTCCGTGCATATTGTCACTGGAGATCTAAGGATTGTTAAAGACAAAAAACTCGGGAGAAAATTTTTTTTAAGGCATTAAAAGCATTTCTTCGGCTGATAACTAATAAGAAAACCCAAGAAATGATAAGCGTTCTGTTTTTTTTATTTTTAACACAACTTCTTTATAATAGGTGAAGTGTGAAAACTTTCTAATGTCTCCCATGCGAGCTCCAATTTCTCGACGCCTTCCTTTATTTATACCAAGGATTTAATATCCTTGTTTATACATATAATTTATGGCCTCATTTAAAGACTCCGAAATAAGCAATAAGTGCTGGTCTGACAGTAGCAAAATTTAAAATTTGAAATACACGCGGCATTGCGTCATCTTCTATGCATTCTCTGTTATTTTTCAATTGATTGCGGAGGTTGGTTACGCGACTATTCAGCTTACATACACAGTAAGACGACTTTTTGATAATGCAAATAAACATACAGGGGAAGAATCAACCTACAGTTCGTTTCATATAAACATACAGTATGGTGATTTGAAGATGATAAAATATTTAACCCTTCGTTAGTATGGTGGGGTACCCCCGGAAATTTGTTAATTCATGGGAAGGTATTAGAAGATTTAGGGGGCAAAAAGTCACAAGAGTATGATGCAGATTTTTAAAATATGTAAGAAAATAACCTCCTGAATAATAACACTTTCTACCGCAGTGGGGTTATTTGCGATTAGTGATAATTCTAGCCGACCGCTGCTACAAGTTTATCATTCATAGGAACGGTCTTGAGTTGAATTACGTCATTTTAATTTGATAAGAAAGGTAAAGATAATAACTAATGTTTGAAATTTAAATTTACCCAGTGGGTAAAAACTTGTTCAAAGTCCGCAGTAAAGACGCTAGAAGTACGTTGAAAACGTTGTCCTAGGGTTTTACCGCGGACTTTGAACAAATGTCTGACTACTGGGTAAATTGACGATATCTTTACACACCCATGATCACAAGAATATTCTAGAAAACGCAGCAGCGTGGAATTTTATATAAATGATTGTATACAGGATGTAATTTCTCTCAAATCTCGACGGTGATCACAACTTAAACCCATGATGTGTTTGCATTGAATTTTGTCTGTAATTTTTTACATAACAATGGTCCCTTTATAGTTCGGTGTACGGGCTGCTGTGTATAATTATCCGTAGTTCTTATTAGCTGCAAGCATTCACATAAATATTGGAGACAAGGTAAAATTCGAGCAATAATTCCAAATTTCCACTTAGAAAAAAAGCTTTAAATTTTAGGTAGCAAAACAAATGACACAAAATATCGAACATGTTCCAAGAGTCTGGGTACTAGGCTGCTAAAGACAGCAGAATTTGTCGAGTTTGCAAAAAGACCTAAGATCCTAAGATCCTAAGCCTACTTGATAAATCTCTGAGATAAATCTCTACAGTGTTGGCCTGGTCGTTTTTCACATTTGAAATCTACTTGTGGTGTGTATTACTCACCAAAATTCATAAAATGTCTCATTATTTCTGTGTTTCCTTGTAGCTAGCGTATTGATGAAGCCTGGTTACTACATAATTACAATCAAAGTATGCAGACCTCAGCATAAGAAAATTTACCCGGAAATATTTTGAACTTGTTGGTGCATTACTGTACCTCGTTTCATAACAACGATGACGTCATAACGGGAAACAGGTGGTGCAACAACAACAACAAAAAAAATTAGGTGAAAAAAAAAAAAAAAAATTTAAACCAAAATAATTTTCAAGAAAAAAATGATTTTTTACCACCTGCCAAAAATATGATTACTAGGAGCAATTATCCCTAGTTACGGAAGAATATATTTCAAAATGATTCTAGATAAATTGTAGGAAAAGTCATAAATTTCTAGTAGTCAAATAAGCCATTCATTCAAAAGTTATGTAAAAAAGTTTAGCATCTCCTTGGCCTGAGTAGGGTTATTTATTCGTTACCAGTGGAAGAGTGCTGAATCAATGATCTTGCAATTGATTGGTTTCTTCGTCCTGAAGAAACCAATCAATTGCAAGCTCATTGACTTAACACTTCATCATAGATTAATTTTTCTCAAAATTATTGAATTATTGAAGCTTTTTTTAAAGCTGCTAAGATATCTGCTTTTGGTAACGAATTTCGGAGATGGCTCCTTAGATGTTGCTGAATTTGATGATACGAAAATGCTATTACTGTAAATCTGCTATGTGAAGAAAAAAATATTATATATATTTTTTTCCTGTTGACTCCTGTTGACAAAGCCTTACAGTGTTCTTAGCATGTTTTATTTCTTTGACATGTGGTAAGCCTTACGTTCTTATAAACAATGTTCTAATAACTAATTGTGTATTACAAATACGCTTGTCCGGCAGGAACGAGAAAAAACGATGCGACAAAGGATAACGATTCTGTATTAGTAGTTTGGTCACTTTTAACCTTTAGGAGAAAAATATAATAATATTACGGCCATGACAGCGTCCGACAATGTATTTGCAGTAGCCACATGTTTTAACGCTAACAACATGTCGCGTCATCATCAAAACAATGTATTTTTTAGACGCCAGAGGTACTAAGGCGGATTTCCACTAGGCAAATTTATTTCTCGCGAATTCTAAATGAAGCCACTATATTGGTTAAAAGTGACGTCACTATCAATCAATGTAATGGTCTCTTAGAATTTAGAATTAACGAATTCTCCTAGTGAAAATCCGCCTTTAAGAGAAGGTACTGGTTGAAACAAAGCCTTATTTATTCCAACATTATTTGGCCAAAACCCGATATAAATAAAGTACAGCATGAAACAATACTGGATACGGACTCGAATTACCCCCATATAAAGACAGTGTATTAACATATAAGGACAGTATATTACCATATATGGCAATACACAGCTGGATAAGGAGTTATACGAGTCCTTGATATCTCCTTGAACGTAGTGTGTAATGGTATATTTGATAATATTCCAATAAGCAAAAACTTGTTCGCAGTCCACAGAAAAGACGCTAGAAAACATCTTCAGCGTTGCTCTAGCATCTTTACTACGAACTCTGAGCAATAATCTGTATACTGTAAATACAGTCCTTATATGGAGACGCTTTAAAGGTATTTATTATTGCGAGTCAGTGTGCAAAAGCGGACTTTAAACAAGTTTTGCCTACTGCGGAGCTATTACAAACAGTTTCCTTAAATCATAAAAAAGTGTTCTATTTGAATAAATAAATGCGTATGTTTTAAAAATCTATAGAAAGGAGCATTGTGGATTAAAGATAATACATTTAATTGGTTTATTCCAAATGAAAAAAAATATTTTGTTGGTGTCGAAAAATATATATATATATTTTGTTCCAGTCTGCACCTGTTATTTCTTAATTCTTTATGTCGTTTTTCCTTTTTACATAACTTTTGAATGAATGGCTTATATATATGACTAGAAATGTTTTGGCTTTTTCTGCAATTTATCTAGGATCATTTTGCAAAAAAAAAGAAATTCTAAGGAACTAAAAACTAAGGATAATTTCTCCGTAGCAACCATATTTTTAACAGGTGATAAAAAAAATATCAAAAAAAACAACAACTTTTTTCTGCTGCACCACTTGTTTTCCCGATATGACGTCATCGTGAGTATTGACTTTATGGAAAGTTTTAACACTACAGCATGGTTCCATCAAAAGTTATGGAGGGAGGAGGCACCTCTCTGGCTACTCAGAGCCCCCAAAATTCCGGCCTGAATAGGGTTAACTCTAATTTAGGGGGAGGGGAGGAAACATTGCCTCACCTTTCAGGTTTTTAATTTTTTAAATTTGTCAATATTTTTCTAGGATCGATTTGAAAATAAATATAGTAGCTCAGAATGATTTGCCTTTAGCAATCAATTAGTTATGACATGTGGGGATTTTTTTTTTCTTCTTTGCTGTAAAAACATCCTGGCACTTATTTTTTTCACCAAAAAAGTTTCACGCAAAAAACATTTTGTTTGTCCCACCTTTTTTGTCATGAAGATGCCATAATAAGTGATGACGTCACAAAGACCTAATTATCCTACAATGTTAATTAATCTGTTGATCAAACTTTCTGAAAAGTTTCTATACTACAGCATGGTGCCTTCAAAAGTTATGAAGGGTGCTATGATGGATAGACAAATTTGCCTTCCCTCGAATACTTAATCAAAATACTCCCTAAATACAAAGAATATTATTAGTCCTTTAACCTTATATGGCTTATTTTTGAGGGAGGGGGAGGGGGAGAGCGGAAGAAAACAATGCGCAACTTTGGCATCGATAGTTTCGAACCTTCTAAATGAATGGCTTATAGAAACGTTTTTGTTAAAAAAATTGCCAAAACGGTTATTAGTCAAAAATAAGAAGTAAAAATATTGACCTAAAACGCGTCCGGCAACTTTTTCTTAAAAATGTATATTTTACACTACCTGTCATCATAAGTAATAATGTCATCAGAAAATAATTATGGAAATATATTAATTATGTGTTGATCTCAAGTTCTTGATCAATTTCAACGCTACAGCATGATTCTTTCAAAAGTTTATGAAGTAGATATTAAAATATGCGAGTGAGGTTTAAAAAACACTAATTATTTAGAGACTACGTCTAGGCCAAGTGAAGTCTGGATTCCAATTTTTGGTTATTCTTCCACCTTAATTTCCAAATGAAAATTTAGCAAACTTTCTACGAAGTGCTACGAAACGGTCATACTTGTTTGGAAATCGCAACCGGACTTTCTGTAAGACATTGCAATGTTCTTAGAACATATCTTCCTCAGATTGTTCTCTTTTCTTGGTGAAAAAGAACTCAATATATCTTTATTATGATTATGATAAAAAGCGTATTCTTCAAAAGCTCATTTGGAGAATATGAAGAGATTAGGAAATAATCACTATGACTAACGTAATATCGATCTAGACGTAATCTTAAATTGCATTTGTTAAACCTCATTATTGTAAATACGGATGACCGTCACAAAAGAATCAAATTTTCATGCACCAACAAGACAACCACTAAACGTTGAATCTGATAAAACAGTGATTTTGTTCGCAGCTGTGTTCTCAACTACAACTTCAATGTAATCATTTTTCTAAAAAGAATGAATAAATGATTTTATCACATGATTCCTGTAAGGATTATTTCTGAGTTATATTTCATTTTTTAAAACATTTTTAAACGCTTTTGATGTAGAGACAGAAATTGTACGAATGCACAATAAAATTTTCTTTTAAAACACTCAAGAATATCAAGTATGAAAAAATTATTATTTTAAGATGGTGGTCACATTAACCCTATTTCGATATTTACCCTATTAACCATGGGCTTTTTTTTCATACAGTGACCGCGGCCATTTTTTTCCGAACCGCCTATGCTTATGATACGAAACTTGGTAGACTTATAGAACAAATCAATACAAACACTTTGATAA
>JAULBZ010004334.1:0-14926 GCA_032360805.1 Neoturris breviconis | reverse complement strand
TATATAATATCAGGTTATTTTCATTTTATAGGTACACATCACTCGCCAAATGATGAGCAAATCAGTACACACCAATCGTCAAATGATGAGCAAATCAACCAAGAAGTAGTTCCAGGTATACAACAATCGTCAAATGAGGAGCAAATCAGTACACACCAATTCTTTAGTGATGAGCAAATTAACCAAGAAGTAGTTCCAACAAAAGAAGGGGGGAAACGGAAGGTTAGTTAGTACATCATAAACCATGGCAGGCAATTTATGTGGTACAGTTCGAAAATAGTTCTTGCCGAAATATTTGGTTTAGTATCTTTAAAATTGTTGATGGTAACTAAAGCTGTCGCGATATGGATAATATCGGGACAATATCGATTAGAAGTGGGACTATAAATATCGATAAGATATTTGATTCCATCAATCTGTTGATATGGACAACCTTCAAACATATCGATTGTTATCTTCATTCACTAATATGTTGCTTGTTGAAAGTTCAAAGTCAGCAAAATGAAAGTTGTTCAAACTTTATTTTGCGGACTTTGAACTGGTTTTTGTCAGCTGGACAACAAGAAGTTAATATCGATAAATGCCCTACATGAAATAGTACAAATATCGCACTCTCATTTTTTCATCAAACATTACCTCCAGAAACGCTTAGCACTTTCCTATGGGCTTAAGCGAAACTCAAATGAAAACATACAAAGTTATAGTAAGAGGGTGGAGTTAGGAAGCTCGGTACTCGTGCTATACATAAACAGTTTTTGTCAGTTTCATAGAAAGTACAAGTTCTTTGTTTAAAAATATGCACAAGATAAAATATCCCTTCCCTAGAGATTACTGAAGTATATAAAATTTTGAAAGGAGAATAATTTTGATAAAAAAATATGCGATCAATTTGACACGGGCCTATACTTCAAAATCAATACGTTCTAAATTTCTCCCAAGTCATCAAACGCGAAAATAAATTCAGCGAATCTCAACATAAATCATGAAATCGCGAAAATTAATTCCGCAAAATTTGCCGTTTTTGGACCTCTCGATTGCGAAAATTTCTTACCTTTAGTTTACGTTAATTATATTTCTCAAGAAAAATATCCGCAATGCGCTTTCTAGTTAAAGTTACAATAATAGCATAACTTTGTTAGTGTGCAACCTGAATGCTACATACAGAAATATAGTTGCCTGGGCACTTATTTCTGGGTGGGCACTTATGGTGGGTGGGTTACACGGGCTACGAATACAGACTTTTGCAGAATTGCATTTATTTGTTTAATTGACTTTATTATATTAGATTCAATAACTACATTCGTTCACAACCTATCACTTGTCAAGTTATCAAGAGGAAAAATAAAATATTACAATATGGTACTTCAAACTGGGGAAGAAACATACCGATCAGTCAGTTACCGTGCTGACTCGCATAAGACACTTGAGGTTGCTACTATGTAAAAGTCACCAGTAAAGATTTCCAAATTTAAACATGTGCTTAATCGCTTTGATAGTACTAAAACGGACGTTGAAATTGATAAATCAACAACCATATTAGACAAAAAAGCAGTTGATTTTCACATGTACTACCTGACCAATTATCCAAACCTCCACCACCACTCTATACAATCGCCCAGATTTTAAAATTGCATGACAAGGATACAGCTACAATTCGTGTTTATTTAACCACAAATGGCTCTCCCATTACTACAACGTCTTCCATGTATGACAAGAACCCTGTATTAAAAAAGGAAATCTGTGCCAATGATGCTACTGGTACCATCAAGTTAACTCTCTGGGAGAGCAAAATTAACGAAGTGTTAGACGATAGTGTATACGAAATAACACATGCATCCGTTAAGGAATTCTTCAATGGTGTTTGCCTAAAAGTCTCGTCAAAGGCAATCATTTCCAAGATAGATGATGACATTCCGGCTTTAGATATACCTTCGTCTGATTTACAAGTAAGGGAATTCAAGTTTGCTCCTGAGTCCACACATGTCATAAAATATTTTATCTGCAAGAATTGCGATAAGTTCTTTACGTCAATAAATGTGGCAACAGATAGACCTGTTATCAAATGTCCACATTGTTCAATGCTTGCCAAAAATAAAAAGAATATGTTTTATCATACGCTGAAACTAGTATTCGATTTACCGCTTGCTGAAGAAGTCATGATGTATCGACACCAAGTTGATGCATACTTTAAGAATAAACGTATGGATGTCATTGCAGACATTGCATATCAGATGAGAAATATACTATTAATGTTAACACACGTAACTCGTGCATTAGTGTTAAGGCTTGACATTATTAAAGATTTTCTTTGACTGTTTTGTTGACGTACGATTTTTGAGCTGTGGATATATATTTGTATGCTGTGTTATACATGTGTTGACATTCTCCATCATTTTCCTGGGTTTTTTTATAAGTTTTATTTTGGAGCTATGGCGTTTTAAAAACTGTATATACTGTACTTTATTAACAAGTTTTCATAATACTTTATACAGTCATTGTCAATACTTTATACAAACATATTGTTTTGACTATTGATATTTCATCATATATTCCCAATAGCATTTAGTTCAGTAATCCATTTTTTAGTTAAGATACGTTACTAGCCTTAAGATAACTATCGGACATTGCCTTTGGGTGAGTGTTTTTAGTACAGTTTATCTGTTTTGAAGCTGTAAACTGCTAACAAAGTCCCTTACACGTGATTTGTGAATCACATTTTGAGACTTGTATGTGATGTTTTATTGATCAGTACTCTTTATTTGAGCCATTACATACAAAACAATGCTCGGCTTCTATTGTTAGTACAATATTTTATTTAGCACTAGAGATGTACCTTATTTCCACAGACCATGTTCGATTCTTTCCGATTAGCATGTAATATATTGACGTCAGAATTCATTAACACAAAACGCGTTAATAGAAATAATTGTAGCTTTGGTTACCATTATTAATTATGCCACGAAAAAAGTATGATAAATTATTACGCATTTTGTGTTAATGAATTATGTGGAAGTAAACTTGACTAAGAGAGAATCGACCTTCGTCTGTAGATTAGACTATTGTTCCCAAGTCGAAGTTTTTGAACAATTTTTGGCCAATACGTTATTTTTCATTGATAAATTCTAATATTTATATTGTGGTAAAACGTTCCAAATTATTCCGCTAAGCTTGTTATGATAAGCCAAGACGATATGAAGAATGTTTAGCAGTATTAGCTTCTCCTGCACCAAGGAGCGGTAAAGCGTGACTCTTCATTCTTTTTTGATAATGAGCATCTTGTATAACAAAAAAAAAAGAAAAAAAAGAAGCAGACTAGGAGAAAAATTGGAAATCGTGTATTTGCTAAGACAAGTTAAACTTTTCTTTATAGAAAAAAATTCGTTTTTTCGATTAGTACTATAAAATCAAGAGAAGGAAAGAGTTCAGTTTCGATTCTCCCTACTATTCTACAATACAAAATGCGCTCAGTGTATCTTTTCTCTCTTATATTGGAACTATGTCTTGGAACTAGAAGACTGCAGATGATTGAGACGAAGGTCTTTCTTGTTCTCCTTTAGTAACAGAAGTTGCCAAGCTCTTCCACGTTTTTCATCTAACGACTCTATGTCTGTGCCCTCTCGTGCGTATCCTGCTAATACTGAACCTACTGAACGGAACAGTTTTACTCTATAAATGTTCGAAATATCAATAACAAATGGCATATTTCATACTATTTTTCAAACGTTTAACACACCTCAGTCATGCCTCCCCTCCCCTAATCATTACACTTTTAGCTTTCCATTCCCCCATGAAAAATGTTAATGTGAAATGCGTGTTTATGTATGAATATTGTAAAATATTTAAAACTGAGATGTTCACGTTTAGCATGAAATAAACGAACTAATACGTCATTGCATATCGATTTAGTATTGCGGGCACAGAGGTAGAACAAAACTCACATTATATGGACCAAAATCCTATAATCCTATAATTTTTAATTTTAAATTTTAAGTTCTACACTTTCTCTAATAAAGTATATGATTTACTACAGTTATCGTTAAGGATAAAGTGAAATTTACTACATTTGCCGATGGGTTTTACTACATTTGTCGATACTACAGATATTGCAACATTTGTCAACGCTTACTACAGATGTCGACGAGTGTTACTAAATTTGTCCACGGTTTCTACAGATGTGGACGTTACTACAATAGACTCCGTTACAGCTCCCACATAGGATAATCTTGCTTGACTAAAAACATCGCATAACAGCAGCAATAAATGCACTAATCTTATGAATTTTCAGTTCTTAGTCGGAAATATTTTAGAAGGGCCGAAACTCTATAAATACAAGACGAATAGTAGAAGAAAGAAATACAAGGAACTGCATGAGAGAACATATGATCTTATTCCAGACATAATAGCTACATTGTGTCATTAAAATTGTAAATTGCTTTACAAAGTTGTTAAAAAAAGTTAAGTTATAATCACAAATATATAAATCTTGCGAATAGATCCTAAAAATAATATCATAAAATAACGTAAAGTACGTGATCGCTGTAATTTGCAGAGGACTCAACCATATGCGGGGGCAGGGTATTTTGATTTCACGTGTGGGCAGGGGGGAAGGAGCGGATTCCACCCCCTTTTGAGAATTACAAATGCTAGCAATGCTAGCAATGAATATCAGCACGGTTTATTATATAAGAAAAGAAATTGGCATAGATTATTTTTTCCGGAGATCATCGCTTCTTGTACAGCCCCCCCTTATGAAAAGAATATTGCGAAAAAATTGAACATTTTAAAAATATATTTTACGTTATTCGATAAGAAATTAAATATCCATCCACATGATGTATTATGTGTCATATTTGACAAATATATATACATATATATCCTTGATCCCACGGCTTCTTCTCTATTGACGTCTAAATTTGTGAGAACGGGAGAGAAATAAAGCCCTGGCAAGTATTAGGTCGCATTGTAAACATTCGAGAATATGATTGGTTGCATATAAAAAAGATATAAATAAAATAAAATCGGACACGTCTAGGATGAGTACTTACTAAATCTCCCTTACAATGGACTTGCAACCGGCGATAAAAGCTAGAAAACTCAATCTGATAAAATGTCTTATTCATTTTCACTTATTGCGCCAAAACTGATTTATTTTTCCAAATAATTTGTTTTTGTATGAAAAGAGGAGATCTACAAGATTAAGATCTACAACTTTAGTGTGTTTTTGAGTTTTTTTATAGTAATTGTATTCCAGGAAAAAATACATAAAAAGGCGCTAATTATTTTAAAAAAACTCAGTCTACGAGCTCCAACTCTCTACCATTATTCTTTTTTCGAATTTTTTCTTCGCGTATATCACAGATGACACGTGCTCTAACAAAGTGTGTGCGGAAAACTTTTTTTTTTCTACTTTTTAGTTGGTTTTTAGTTTTTTCAAACACTCAAACAAAGGCCTTCATATCTCGACAACCAATCAAAAGCAAGAATTTTCCGCACCCCCTTCTGCTCATGTTGGGTTTATCTTTTACGTGTCAAATTTTTAAAGGCAACCGAAAATTTTATAGCGACTTGGAGCTTTTTTGCAAAACGCCTAATGTCTTGCTAGAGAAAATCTTCAGTTGAAATAAATATAACTTTGCCTTTAAACTATTCATCAAGCACTGGCTATCTGCACGTGTCAAGAAATATGCCGACCATAAGTGTTCTATTGTTTTCTGTTTTATTACATAGCTTTTTAAACACATTTTGAACATCTTTTTAAAAAGCCTTTAAAATTCAACTTTTTTATTAGGTGAATGATAAATGTGAGATAATAAAGACAGGCTAATATAGCTTCCTGGAACTTAAATTTTCGGATTTTATGCTCTTGCATGGTTTTTTATATACTTTCTAAGCGTTCTAAATCAATTTTTTTAAAAAAATCGGTTCAAAGGGTTACACATACCTTAACATAAAATATACTATAAAATAATAGATATAGTGACAACGCATTTCCCAAAATCTGAAATAAAACGAAAAAGTGCGTGCTAACAATAAAAGATAAAAGATTAAACTTCGTGTTAAAATTACAATGTAATGTAATGTTAAAAGAGCAATTAAAATTCCCAGTTGGTACGAACTTGCCTAAAATCAGTACTTCAACGTATAAAATACATAAATAACAGTATATAAATGTTTTTACACAACTTTGAGCAAGTTTCCACCAACTGTGAAATATATCATAAATCATTTACCAATCCAAAAACATTGTAAAACATTTATAAAACTTTAAAGGATTTACAAAAGTTATATTTTATATATGTACAAATAAAAGTAATCGAAGTCAAAACTGAATAAAAATTAAGAAAATTAAGAAAAACAAAATATATAAATAAGAGTATGCACCATTGATGCAGGTTTCCCCTTAAAAGCTTTAAGCGTAATACAGAAATACTTGTTGTTAAAAGAGTCTATTTTCCAGAGATCATAACCCAGATTACATGACTGTAATGTATCAATAAAGAACTGGGTTGGATAGAGCAAGACTCACAACATCCCAAGTCAGGCTAAAGCCCAACTTATCTCACGTTATCCGTGGTCAAACAGATCCATCTGGTAATTTAATACCAGAGATCATAACCCAGATTACCTGTATGAGAGAAATCAAATTTAATTGAATTGGGTTGGATAGAGAATATTGGTATCATAACATCCCAGTGTAGGCTAGTGCCTACCACACAGCAAACATACTCTGAGCTGAAAAGATCCATCTGGAATTTCCTTAAACTTTTAAACAACAAGCAACGCCATTCCTTCCTTATTAAGAATGGAAGTCTAAATTTATTAAGAGAATAAAATTAAAAAAAAAGTAACATGGCAATAATCATCGAAGTTGCTAATTCAGGCAAATGCTCTGAGACACAAACCAGGGCAACTCTACAAAGTTACGGAAAGCACATTCACAAAAAAGTGTAGACTAATCCAAAGTAGAGAATGTGTTGAGTTACCGACACTGCTCCGGTCACAAACGTGCATCAATAACTATATGTCATGTCAGAAGGAGTAGGTTTTCGCCCATTGTTTTACTAAAAGGAAAACCTAAAGCCACACTTAGAAGAGCCTCTAAGTTCATTGCATAGTTTAGGAACCTTTGCTTTCACGAGAAGAATTTTTAGGTTTTTACCGTTTCGAAAACCAACTATAGAAGCTTCGGAAATAATCTTGTGATGTTCTATTTATTGAGAAAAATATATTTGCGAAAAATGCCACAAAGAATAATGACTATATAGCTCATGCTACAAGGCTCTCGTCTCCTCCTGAATATAATAGAATTAAAGCAAAGCATAACTGTTTGCAAATACTTTGAGACATTTTGCTAATTTTAACGAATTCTCGAATTAAGAACGTTAAAACGACGTATTCTTTCTTATGTTGCAAAATCGTCACTTATCGATAAGACAGATCGCTTCGTAATGGCTTACCATTAAACAAGAAATTATTTGGAGTCTGCAGGATAGACCCTAGAACAACGCTTTCTGAACATGTTTTGTCCATTGGATTTCTTCTGTTCATTACTATAATGAGGCTTTTTAATTGCAGGTAAGAATTTTTTTAAAGGAATAAGGTTATCATCAGTAGCTTCTAGATTAAAGAGTAACTCAACCATAAACACTTCCACAGGGGACTTGCTATATTTACGATAATTTACCTCGTGGGATCAAAAAAATACATTTTTGAAAGCTATGTTTTATTAGTTAATATGAGAGCAATGTAGCGTCTTGCAGCTGATTTAAAACCATGTTGGTCGGTAATTAATCAAACTACACACTGTATAAACAAATCCCACTTTGGTAAATGATTGACCCTATCCAAGCAGGGCTATTTCTGAAATGGTGTAGCTATAACTTTTGACGATGAAACTTTTTCGACTTATACTCCTTCATAAAAGAAACAAACTGATGGATTTATGTTTTCGATGACGACATATTTGTTTTCATTATATCATCAGGTTCATTGATCCATTCTTTTAATCTGTGGTAAAAACTACCTATTACCGTTAACCAATTATTCACAGTCTCTTAAAATGTAAAAATGGTATATATATTGTCATGATATTTGGAAAAACAGTGTTTATTACCCGAGATCAACAAATGCATTGTTTCAGGAATTGCTGACAATCTTTCCCAACTCTTGCCGGAAGTTTTATAACTAAATATTGGGAAAAGTCAAAAAATCCCAGCGCAGGATAATAAAGAAAAAGTTATCCGCAAAAGTTACTTGCGGCTGGGAAAGAGAGGGCTCAGAATGAAAGGTAATGGTTTATTCACTTGTATATAAAAATCTAAAATGACGTCATCATAGTCCTTAACAGACACATCATGAAAGACTACTGAATACGGAGTCAGTACAGCTCCGTATTTAGACTATGTATTACCATTTACGACAATACATAGTCCGGATACGGAGTAGTACATACTCCGTATTCAGTAGTCTATCATGCTGTGAGAGGTCAATCATCGTTAGAAAGGTTAGCATTCATAACTTGATGTTATATTTACCTATCATTATTTTAATGTCATTGTTCCTTGCAACACTGTATGCTGTCCTACCACTATTATCTCGAATATTAACATCAGCATTATGTTCAAGAAGCAACTTTACACATTCTTTTTGGCCATTGTTCGACGCCCATATTAATGGTGTTTCACCATTTTGATTTCTAATATTAACATTAGCATTATATTTAAGAAGCAACTTAACACATTCTTTATGACCATTGCTTGACGCAGCCAATAATGATGTTACACCCTTATTTTCTGCACAATTGACATCAGCATTATGTTCAAGAAGCAAGTTAACACATTCTTTATGACCCCTAAATGACGCAAATATTAATGATGTATCACCGTTATCATTTTTAATATTACAATTAGCATTATGTTCAAGAAGCAACTTAACACATTCTTTATAATTATTTTGTGACGCAATCATTAATGATGTTGAACCATTTTTATCTCCAATATTAACAACAGCATTATGTTCAAGAAGCAACTTAACACATTCTGTATGATCATCTCTTGAAGCACCCATTAATGATGTAAGACCAGATTCATTTTGAATATTAACATCAGCATTATGTTCAAGAAGCATCTTGACACATTCTTTATGACCATTACTTGACGCACGCATTAATGATGTTGAACCATTATTATCTCGAATATTAACATCAGCATTATGTTTAAGAAGCAACTTTACACATTCTTTATGGCCATAATCTGACGCATACATTAATGATGTAGCACCAGATTTTTTAAAATTAACATTAGCATTATGTTCAAGAAGCAACTTAACACATTCTTCATGACCATGACGTGACACACTCAATAATGGTGTTGAACCATTATTATCTTCAATATTAACATTAGCATGATGTTCAAGAAGCAACTTAACACATTCTTTATGATTATTTTGTGACGCAATCATTAATGATGTTGAACCATTATCATTTCCAATATTAACATTAGCATCATGTTCAAGAAGCAACTTAACACATTCTTTATGACCATTACTTGACGCACATATTAATGATGTATTACCACATTGGCTTTCAATATTAATATATTCATCACTTACTTGCAATAATATTTTTAATGCATCTTCTTTACCTGCAATTGCAGCAATATGAATTAATGTGTTTCCAACTTTATTCTTCATCTGTATGATATCTGGTTGTTTTCTTGAAGCTTGTTTTAATGAATCAATTTTATCTTTTTTGATTAATTCTTCAACATCTATAAACATAAACATGTTTTTATCGAAAAAAAGATTTAAAATCAGGTATAGTAGGAGTCTCGTACCTCGGCATATGCAATTCAGAAATACATGAAAATCAGGCTTTGACTTTGCAAGGTAGAATTTATGCAATGCAATAACTTCCTTTATGTTTACTGCAGTGCACTCGTTTTTATGTATTTATGAACAGGTCAATAGGATTGTTGATCCACTGTTTACGGAATTTTATTTATCATGAAACTTGAACAGATTTATTTTATTCACACAGTATATCTTTGGGTATTTGCCATAGACTTATCTGTGATTTTTTTTGCTTTGGATGCAAACATCTTACTTAGAGAAAACATAAAAACTTTAATGGAACTAAATCCAAATAATTTTTCTTTTTACCACTCGTTTTTGCCTGGTGACGTCAATATAATTATGAAATTATGGTAAATGTTTATTATGTGTCCAACTAATATTTTGGAAAGCTTCAGCAATACAGCACGATTCCATTTCAAGTTATGGATATAGGGGTTCTTTAGAATCCTCCAGTATTGAGGAGCCCCAAAAGGTCCAATATTAATAGGGTTAAGAACATAAGCACAAAGTGACAATATTAAAGCACGGAAGGGAAAACCTTTTATTTCATCGATGATTTAATTACCATAATTGCGGTGAGTTTTTATTATATTTTGCTGAATTAGAATTAGAACTAAAAATTAGAATTAGAACTGAAAAAAGAAAAGCAAGAAAATGCAAATGCTATATTTTTAGATATTAGTCTCTATAACAATGGCCAATAGGCACATTTTCACAAAAATTGTAGACAAACCCGATTTAACCCTATTTGGGTCGGGGGTGGTGGGGCTAAAATAGCCCTCCCTCCTCACATATTATTTTTCAAGCTATATGATTTTATCTAGGATCATTTTGAATTTTTTTTCTTCTTCAGTATTTAGGGATTTATTTATTTTTTAATTTTGTCTAGAAATGTTTTGATATGTGTTGGAAACAAAACATATTTTTTTTCGCTAACTGTTTTACGTCATAAAGAAAATAATTATGCTAAAATGTTTATTATGTTTTGACCTACCTAACTTTCTGAAGCTCAATTCTGTCAGGTTGGGGGGTGGAACGACCCAGTATTAATTTCTTGGCACTTAATGGAATTGATCTTTTAAAACATGTTCACTCCAATTAATATTATCGCTTCAGTGCACAAAAAAAAAGTTATTGCATTGAGCTATAGAAAAAACATTTTTGGGTGCAAATCTTTTTTTCAAACTATATACCAAAATGATTTTCAAGCAAAAATAAGAAGATAAATGTTTTTTTGGAATTTTCTTTTTACAAGTTATCAAAAATATGGTTAATAGGTAAAAATTATCCCTAGTTATCAAAAAAATATTTTTTTAAAATGATCTTAGATAAATTGTAAGAAAAGTCATAAGTTCTTTAGTCATATAAGCCATTCATTCGAAATTTATGTAAAAAAAGTTAAGCAGAGGAGAAGAGCTTTGTGGAAAAGCACCAAAAGAAGTTCCTAAAGATTTACCGAGTAGACTTCAGACATGTCGTTTACAGCAGCCTTGTACCTAAGCTATAGGAACAACAGGTTTTCGTTGAGTTCAACTTGCTAATCAGGCCTTGAAACTTTCTATCTAAGTTGAAATTCCGAATTTTTGCACAGATATCATTTTGTCTTTAATATTTCTGTTGAAGGTTATAGGCCTAATAGAGTTAGAATTAGTGGATATTAATAATACCATAGTAAGATGCAATACATACCTTCGAACGTATATTCTGCCGTTGTAATCTGTCGTTGAAAGCATGGTTCCAGCATCTTTACTGATGACATTGAATGACTTTCTGTTCGCTGCGAAGCTGGCATTCTTGTAATACAAAATAATTACAGAGTAAAAGACTACTTTCTGAACTCCGTTTATGTACTGTGTATTCCCATATATGACAAAACACAGTCCGAATACGGATATATGCGGGATCGTATTCGGTAGTCTTTCGCACTGTGAAAATGGTTGAAAACAGCATACGTACCAACGAACATAACGCGGATAGAATACAAAATTGAAGGATATGTAAATTCTTTAACAAAAGGATTAAACTGTTCCGTTTGAAAACACGGCCTTTTCATTTGGAAATAAGTTTTTTTTCTATTAATGGTATGGAATTGAAATTTGATGAAACTTTTAACAAGTATTTTGAGCATTTTCTTCTTTTGGAGTTTGTAGGTTATTTTTCCGGCGGCAGGGGGTAAATCTTTTGAAGGTATAAAATTTTGTTAAAAATAACTTTGATGTTGTTAGGCTAACTTTGGGACATGTTAAATATGGAAATACTAAATGAAAAATACAAAAAGTATTGAAAAATACAGACCAAATTTTACAGAACATTAAACGACTGTTAATGATGAGGTCTTAGAAAGCACTAATGACTTAATAAACGGAAAAACATTTATGGTAAAGTGTTTGTATTGAATTTTTCTCTCGGTGAACCAAGTTCAACGCCATATTTATTAGTGATTCGAAAGTAAAAGACCTTTTACAATATTTTACACTATTGATGACGTCATAGCTGGTGCCAGTGACGTCACCAAATTACACTAAAATTATGTCAAACTGTTTGTATTGACGTTTTCTGTAAATGTACCAAGTTTCCTAACATAAGTAATAGCGGTTTGGAAATAAACGCAACAGTAACTTTAGAGCATGATTCACTATTGATAGCGCCATATCAGGTATCAGTGACATCATCGAGTTAATTTTTTTTTGTCAAAACGTTTGTATTGACTTGTACTATAAGTCTGCCAAGTTTCATATCAAAAGCATTAGCGGTTCGGGAAAAAATGACCGCGGGCACAAACGGCTAACACCAGCCAAAAATAGCCTAGCAGTGTTAATAGGGTTAAAGCTACCATGAGTCTGTTTCTTGGCCAACAAATATATGGAAATTTTCCTTGTTTGGTCAGAAATTCGAATAACTTTTGACTTGCCATATTTTTAAACAGTGAGGGCTGCATGAATAAATCCTAGCAGGAATCTTCAGAAAAACAAATTTTGATACAGTTTTTTTTTGCATGAGTCCATCATTTTCTTTCATGCAATTTTGTTCTCAGCAAACAAGTTTTTTAGTTCATTATTTTTTTGTTACCACCTTATGTTATAACCTAATTTTTTATCTCCAAATATTTTTTAACCTTTTTGTAAGTAAGTAAGTATGTAAGACGTTATTTAGTGTTGGATAATATAACAAATCTAGTTTACAAAGAAACTAACTAAATAAATCAGAACTAAGTATTAATCGCATTAATTATTCCTTTAAAATTCGGATATCCTTTTTCTGCATTCCACAAGAATTTGCCGAGGAACAATTCCTAAATTTTAACATCCATCCCTTTACACTTTCAAGTCAAAAGATCCGTACCAGTTTGGCATATATCATAAATAACAAGTTCACTTCTGAAGTTAAAAGTTCAAAATAACATATGGCAACATGATTATTTTAAAAACCACTGTCAAATATTCTGTCAGAAAGGTAACATATTTTTCGTATTTTAACATCAAGGAAGGAATAATTACCTTTCTGTTAAACCTTCCGAGTAATTAGGCATCGGTATCTGGTTTGCAAGAGTTCTTTTTGGTTTTCCAAGATCTAAAAAAAATAATCACAATATTCATGGGATAAAATACTGCCAAAGATGATTCCATAAACCGAAACAATAACCCTTGCTTCAAGCTTGATGTTTGACCAAGCATAAAACGTTGCTTTGCTATCTGTATGTATAATAAACAAAACATTTTTTTTTCGCCATATGTTTGACGTCATCAAAAGAAAAAAAATTTGCTAAAATGTTTATTATGTGCTGATCAAACTTTCTGCAGCACAATTATATCAAAAGTTATGGGTGGTGGGTGTCCTTTGAGCATTCCCCTCTCCCCCCTCCCCTCCAATATCGAGCAGCCCCCAGAAAACCCAGTATTAATAGGGTTAGGTTGGTGCTAACAATAATGTCTTGTTAGCTAATTACTACATTTTCTTAAGATCACTCAAATAAGATCCTGCAAAAGAACCTCATTTTCAGTCAAATGTAGCATGTTCACTCCAATTAATATTATCACTTCAGTGCACAAAAAGGAAGTTATTGCATTGAGGTACAGAATTGAGTCATTAAAGAGAATCCTATATCATTCAACCTCTTTTATTTAGAAAGAACTCATAATTTATTTGATTCTATTAATGCTAGGGTCTTGAGGGGTTGTTCAGAGATCAAAGGTGGATTCCACTTCCTTCTCGTCCATATTTTTTCAACAGTTGGTCACATAATGAAGAAATTGTACACACTTATGCTCCAAAATGATAACGTTTTTCTTTAACTAACAAAAGATACAAAATGAAACATTCATATATTCAAAATGTTCTGTTTCTATGACAACTAAAGAAATAGTTATTTTTGTTTAAAAAATTCACAAGACCTAACTACATGTGTTTTACAGGTTGTATCTTCGAACAGACACATGGTTGTTTCTTACCGTCTGTAATTTTAGTTATCTGTTTCTTATTTTTTTACCTAAATTCAGTACTGTTTCTTATACTTATACTGTTTCTTACTTGTTTCTTTTCTACCGTTTTCTATAAAAAGGTGTATTACATTTAAGATTTGGTGTTCATGCTACGCACGATTGATATATGATTTCCCATGTACTAATAGGTGATTTCAGCCTACGAAGCATTAATTTGCCATGTTCGTGTCACGTGTTGCACATATAGCTACTGCAATAGACAACTTATCATTAATTACCAAAAATGCGGCATGCGCAGCGCGCTTCGAATTTGCGTGAAGCTCCTTTGGCAGCAATCGCGAGGGAATTCCTATTAGTTCAGTGTAAAAACGTGTCTACCATCTTGAAGCCACCTTGTCCCACTATATTTCGTATTTTAACTAGATTATCTCACATTCACCAGTTTGTTTGGATGATCGTGTTCGTTTTATACTTTATTATTATTATAATAATAATACTCGTGCCATTAAGCACAATTTCTTTCATAGAAATATCTTGAGAAATAAATGTTTTAAACTATTCAAATAAAAATACTATAATACTTTTGCACGGACGAAATGTACATTTCTATTCTTTTCATTAAATTGTTATAAAGT
>JAULBZ010004333.1:0-14926 GCA_032360805.1 Neoturris breviconis | reverse complement strand
TTCAACGATCTTGATGTACGTGATCGTACTTATTGTAGAGGAAACGTGTACGAACTTCATAATTTTCAAGCCACAAGTGTTCGTACGAACGCACGTACGCCTATTTGTGCAGCCCTGGGTATCCGGTATTAGAAGAAGTCACCGGAGAGAGACCTGGAGATATTCCGGTTCCGGTTTACCCGATTTTGATCCATGGTTTCGAGGGATGCCCTTAAGTTCAGTCCAGCCTGTTATCGCTAAAATTTACCGCTATCAATGCAAAACAGACAGAAAGACAGGTAAAGAGTAGGAAACTGTCCGGAATTATACGATGACGCTAAGTATTTTTCAAAGTTTTAACAGCCACGTACGTAGCTATACTGCAGTGACTTCTCTATCAAAAATGTAAACTCACAAAGAAGTGTCACTGCAGTGCTCCATAAAGGGCGACGTTCCATAAAAGGGCAACCCCTCCCCAGCCTAGTCCTAGCAAAAATCATTTCCACCAAGTGTGTGTGTCTGAATGAATAATTATGAACATGCCCATTTCCAAGTTCTTACTAGCTAGCTATATATTTATATTATCTGGCAATTTTCGATTTCTCAGGGGCAAAAAGTGTGTCAACCAATAGAGTCCAGATCAAACAAAAGGACATTTTTCATTCGTTTTTCATTTAGAAATCATTTTAGAAACTAAAAAATCATTACTTCATATTTTTAATACAGCTAAAATAGCTGTACTTATGAAACGTATACTTACTGTTGGATCAATGAATGAATTACCAGGTAAAAAAGGTAAAGGCATCGCTTCTACTTCTACTGAATATATGAAAGTGATTGATCATTTGCCTTCAACAGTTCGAAGCACGTTTCAGATCATGAATGTTTTCCAGTGTCGTCAGGGATTGAATGTAAACAACCGCTGTATTCATGTGAAAGATGCACGAAGCTTGTATACCTGGTTTAAACTATATATTAATTTTGAAGAGACCAAATAATGGATACAAATAATCCTCAGTTATCCATGCGAAATTTTAACCAACCTTCATAAAATATTTATTTGATAGTGGTTTGTTTATTACTATTTTATATCAATTTCAAAATAGTTTCCTTGTAATTATGATTCATAATTCAGTATGATATAAACAGACCTTTACCCTGAATTCCGTGACAAATTTTGTTGACTCCCTGTAATAATATATAACATAGTATGGATTTCAACTACAAAAGGCATTTTACATATGGCGAATAGTTTACCATCAAATATTATGAACAAGGCTGGACACCTATACCAGTTGTGCGGTACTTAATTTCTAAAAAGCATCATTCATGAATCATGAATGTCAACATTCTTATGAAAATTCGAATCGGCGCTTGCTGTAACGTTGCCCTGTCGTTTACCGTTTAGATACTAAAAAAGTTATGCCACTCCGCGAAATAATACAGAAAAGCTGTGGAGAAAACTATGAGCGACATAGTGATAGAAAAAGAAGAAGACAACGAAGTTTAGAGCGCGAAAAGAGCCGAAGTAGATCAAGAAGTAGTCATTCAAGTAGCAGCAAAAGACACCGCCACTCAAGTTCTGGCAGAAGGCGTAACAGAGATTACAGAGGCTCATCTGGAACCAGAACGTCTAGACGTTCATATGATAGAGCGTTGAGACTCCGGCAATATTATGATAAGGTTTGTGTGCTTAAAATTTTGTAGTTTTTTGTGAACAACACATACATGCTAGCTACCCTGTAGCTAGCTTTATTTACCATACGACCATTTATACAGTACTTGTTGGCTGCTGTAGCAAAAAGGACACTGTTACAGTATAGTTAGTGTATTACATTATGCTAAGCAAATGTTTATACATATGTATTGCCTGATTGTGTTTTCCTAACACATCTGTCAGTCTAGCTGGTCTAGTCTGGCTGTGTGTGGTGTGTGTGGTGAAGAAAGAATTGTCATGAGAGAGAGAGAGGCATTATCACTAAAACTAGATAGACAGGAGAGTTCTCTATTCGGTGGTGACTAATCCGGCAAATCTCTTAATCCGGTAACAATTTGTTACATGGTAAAGGGATTATCCCAATCAAATCAACGTGACTGGACTGGTGACTGTTTTTATAAAAAAATACCTCCTAAAATGAGAAGGGTAGGGTAGAACTGGCTGTCGTTAAAATATTGAAAAAAAGTATGAAAAACCTGCACAATTACATCCTTTTGCATGCAACATTCCAGACGTAACCATTCAAACACAATTAAATATTGATTTCTAATCGAAATAATCTATGCTAATCAATGGGTCACCAATCGATAGGCAATCAATAAAATGTACTTTTTTCTGAGTAATCAATTGATTCGATGGCCATTCGTTCGGTTATTTTAATTGGCTAAATATAAAATGAAAATTTGCAGTATCAAATACTAATCGAACACTATAAATCAAGTACCAATTGTTACTAATTAAATGATAATGGGACTGATTGAAAACAATCGATTATGATCGATATTGTACTTTTATTTTCGATTCGATTGGTTTCGATTGACATCAAGAGGCACAATCTAATCCAACGATTAGCTATCGATTGTGTTCAATTAGTTTGGCAACCATAAAGTTCAATTGGTTGCACCGGAATGCTTCATTAAAAAATTACAGATCACTTTCCGTATCACCGCTTGCGTCTACCATATTTGTTTCAAGCGGAAAACCAAAATTTAATTTTTATAATCAATGGGACAACAGAAAAACCATGATAAAATAAAAAATGCACTCTTTGAACAGGCCACTAAAATAAAAAAATTCATATGAATATATTTTCGCAGTTGACTAAACCTTGCATATTTTTGAGGAATTTAATTTCATGACGATGCTAAACCATGAAATTTTCTTCCGATAAAGTACATTTGCTTCTCTTCAATCAATTTTGTCCATAACTATAGTAATATATAAGTATATATCAGAGAATTGCCAGCTGTCTCTGTGGAGGAGGGATTTTTCAGAATGTTTTTAGTAAATTTGACTGAAAATAGTCTGAAAAATCTCTCCTCCACAGTGATAACTGGCAGTTATTTCAACACCTAATGTGTTGTCAAACCAGTTAATAAAATAAAAATAAAGGAGAAGAATTCTCTGCCTTATAATAAAAAAGAATATTCTGAAAACTAAATGCATCATACAGATTACGTATCAAAGACAGCAATATTTTGTTTTTCAACACTATGTTTTATTAAAAATAATGATTGATTGTCAAAGTGTTTATTCTTCACAAGAAATACTTTATGCCAATGATTAACTGACAAAATCAGTGTTCAGCAGAGCTTAAAATGCGTACAAATAATCTGGAGGAATAATTTCCTCCATAGTGGTTATTTGTTCATGTTTTTAGGACTGGTTCAATGTCAACTTATTGCAGTACATTTTCCAAGGAACTTTTCACAGAGAACAAAACTTAAAACCTGCCTATTTCTTAATATTTTTGCCCTCTTGTTGTATGTACTGTAGGCCTACGTGCCAACATGAACAAGCCAGTAAAGTGTGAATGGGCAGTAGTAATTCAAGATTTTAAAATTAATTTCTTCTTCATTGACACAACCAATATGATTACTGTCATGGCATAGAGCTGGCCTCTTGTGTGTCAATGTAAGGAACACTTGGTTGTCAATCACTGATTCGAAAAACCTGTAGATGATCAGGAATTTAACTCAACCAAACGTCCCGGGATTGTTACCCAAGATGGCTTCTTTGTGCGTACTGTTAAAATAAACATGGAAACAAATATAAAACAAAGATTTTGCATTTGAAGAGATCAGCGTTTTGTACTTCGTGGTTAAAATCATTTTCTAGAAATTGGATAAAAAGTGTGATTTAAGTTCGGTAGATCGCTTAACTACTTTTTAATAACAAAGTTTTAAATAAGTAATTAGACACAATCAATTTCATAATACTTTCGGCTATACACCATATACAACGAGTAAACCAAATAAAATAGAGCTAGCTTATAACACGTGTCCAATATCAAAATTTTGACCGGTGTTGTGATTAAAATATTGAGATAGAGAGAGTGTGTGAGAAAGCAATTCATGTTATTTATGTTTCCATCAGTTGCACATTGCAGTGTTCGAAATAAGAGCAAATGATATAAAGACTGAAGCAATACTTAGAGACCCCTCATCCACAGTGAGTAATTGTTCTTATTTCGAACACCGCATTGTGTAGGAACTTTGAATTGTTTATTTATTTATAATTTGATATCCATTTATAATAATACGCTGCATGAAAATCAAATTATATTAAATTTGATTTTTCTCTTACTTATTTGTTTTCCCAACACTTTTACTCCTATGTTATGTTGCTGCTATCATATCTTGCTTCTTTGAAATGTTCTCAATTTGAAATCTTGCTCTCCACCTTGGTCACTTTTTTGTCTGCACACAACCTACACTACACTTTACATCTCCACAGAAGCATGACAGTGGCAATCATCACCACCATCATGAACAGCACAGGAGTAGTAGAAAAAATGGAGCAATACATAGAATACATAAAGACGACTGCAGCTCAGGAAGAAGTACTCCGAGAAGTCGCTCATCTAGCATCAACAGCAGACATTCAAGCAATCATGTTGTGCGAGACGACAAAGACGGTCATCTTATGTACAGAGCAGGGGATTGGCTGCAAAATAGATGTACTAAGAATAAGTTACTTTATAGAAAATTCCTCTGTTCACTTCTCTGATAAAAAGTAAAACGTGCTATCCACAAAGCAAGGGTGCATAAAGTTAACATAGTAGGACCATTTTGTTTTGTTTGCTTATGGTATTATAAAGGTCTCATAGTTTGAAAATATGCAGTAATGAATTAAGACATCTGATGGTCGTTCAGCTTGACCAGTACTTGCAAAAGCCCTCTGAACTTAGATCAGAGGTTTGCAATGCTAACCTAAAAGCTGACCTAGATTTATGGGCAAACATAGACAATCCAGATTCTTTAGATTCAGGGGTCTGTATGAAGAATGATTTCCAGACAGATAATAAAAAAATATTTTAATGAATAACCATGTCATTGGTAAATTTTATGGATAGTAGAGTTTACTTGATACCTCACTAGATGCGTTGGATTTTTTTGAATTCAAGAATCTATGTGCAGTGTTTGAAATAAGATAAAATATTCACTGTGGATGAGTGATTTGGAGCATTGCTTCAAGCTAGAAAGCCTGAAGCTATGCTCAAAAACCCCTCGTCTACAATGATTATTTACCTTTACTTCAAACACTGTATGTGTGAAGATGTACCAACTACACATAAAAATTATCAATGGCAGGGTTAGCTGTTTATGTTCTGATTTTAATTCTATGTTTCTTCTTCTTTCAGATGAAGTTCAATCTTTACTAGGAGAAGGAACATTTGGAAAATGTCTTGCATGTTATGATAGGTAAGTGGTTCATAATCACTGGAGGGATTTTTGAGCATTGCTTTGGGTTTTCCAGTTTACAGAAACAAAGTATAAGTGTTTGGAAACAGAACTTTGGTTCTTGGAAATTTATAGGACACTAGTCTGCCTAAAGTTAAATAACTGGTAAATTTCAGATGCAGTAGTTTCGAACGATCTGGGTTGCACAGGCTAACTTGAGTTTTTTGAGCACCAAATGAAGTTGGATAAGCTTTTGCTATCACTTTTCAGTATCGGCGGCGTCCCGCTTTTCTTAATAGACCATGTTCCCGAAGTGCTTGAACTCTGAAATTCAGTACCAGTATTCATGGCGATATTTCAGAAGGGTTTGCCAATTTTTTTTTTATTTCATTTACTCGGTTCTGAGTTTTGGGCAAAAAGGGTCCAAATTGAGTTTTCGGACCAATGAACCGAAAAGGCAAGGTAACATCCTGAAATTTGGTATGACATAGTTTTACCTTGAAAAAGGTGTTCCGATTGTTAATTTGACCTAAAACTTTATTAACTTAATAAGGACATAAGTCCTAATACCATGTAAGATTTGGGTGTTTATCCTGGATATAAAATTTCACAACTCCTCCACAGGTACCTTACACAATTTTACCTTAAAAAAGATGTTCCAATTGTTTATTTGACCTGAAACTTTACTATCTTAATAAAGACATATTTCAATTACTGTATTTATGTGTGTATATAAATCATATGTGCTTAGGTTTAACTTTCACAACTTTAGATTTTATATAGCCTGATCACTGGGTAAAATAACAAACTAAAATAAAAGTCGAAACGGAACCAGGAAGTTTTTCCTTGTTCAAATCTTTGAAATGGGTTTCAATATTTTGATCTCTATACAATATGTATTCAGAGAAATGCAAGTTCAATCTGTTATAATGTTGGCATCGATGTCAAATATTGAATTAACTGGAGGAAAGTTGTAGCTAGTTAATGCAAGTAGACGAAGACAGTTTTGGGGCGGTGAACTGGAACGCGACTATATAACACATGCAAACTTGTAAAATATTATACATCAGACAGTAATTGAAATGTCACATAGTTTAATTTGGGATATAAAATGGAAGCTATTGTTAGTCAACCTTGTGTAATGTCTGACACATGTTGTAAAACGATGATAAGTTGGTAAGACTTTATAAAAAGTTCAGCACCAACACATACAAATATATATAGTGAAGTCTGGCTTCGAATTAACATAAAAAAGTTGATTCGTGAAAGAAATCCATTAAACTTGTTCAAAGTCCTCTTTACGGACGCTAGAACAGCAATGTTGAAAACGATGTTCTAGCGTCTTTGCTGCGAGCGTCGAACAAGTTTTTTCCCACTGGGATTGTTCTGTGCTGCGTCCTTGTGGACTTCCAACAATCTCTTAAATAATGTTCCACGTGTTAAATACTGTGTAATATCATGGGTGTCTGTTGTACTCACATACATTTGAACAGCAATTATAGTTCAACGATAGTATTTGCTGCGAACAAATTTTACCGAGCGAACAGAACGTGAACAGAACAGAAATTTTTCAATCAATCAGATCAATTAACAATCTCCAATTATTAATCTTTGTACGCAGCGTTTGCACATACAGAATTTGATTGGTGGAGGTCGGCTTTAATAGTAACAAGAATAGCTTTGTAATTGCACATTCTCTCCTGTTCCATGTTGACACAAGAAAAAGAAAAATAGCTTGTATTGAAAAATGAGATGCCAGAAAAATGGCTCGATTAGGACAACAAACATGTTAGATGTTCACTTCTAAGTAACCGTGCGCAACGAAACAAAGACATCACAACAATGTTTAATGTAGCATATACTATGAATTTAGATGTGGGTTTTTTACTACTTTGTTCTTATAAAATGATTTACTTATTTGTGCTTACAAAATGATTTACTTATAAAAGTATTTAAAAATGACAATGAAGGTATAATAGTTTTGCACTGACCAAATGTCAATTTACATTTTTAAAGAAAAGTTAAAAAAAAATTACAAAGGAAACTATGAAAGGGAATGTATGTCGTTCCGAAAATAATTTCAGATTTCTTTTACTGAAAAGAAAGTCAAAATTTTGGAAATTCATAAACACTTTTAAAGAATTAATTTTCTGATCCCATATCCCATACATACGTTCGTTTGTTCATATAATTACATTTTTCAAGCACCGAGTTCACATCATTTACCATATGATGCTATGTATAAGTCGAGATACATCATTTCCAGTCAAAAAATCACCCCTTGACTTATACCGGGTAGAGTTCTAGGGAAAAAATATTATAGATACACCTGTAGCTAGTTCCAGGCCCTTTTGCATTATTGCTGACATTGCATTACTGCAATAAGTGACAATCAAATATATACAAAATTATTATTTTCTTATTCATTACATTAATAGGGATGCTATCCGTAAATTTGAACATTTAACACTAACTCATTGTATGTAGTTATAAATCACTATAACCGAAAACACAAAGAGGCCTAGGAATTTTTGAAAAATGAAAACTATCCCAAGAGATGTAATTTACGAAAATCTACATAACTGGAAAGTTTTATACTCCAATCAGTATTACCTGCAGAGATATTAACAATAAAGTACCTTACCATATAAGGACTACCAAACTATGTTGTTATAATTTACGCATAAATTAACCAAAATTGATTTGATCAGAAACCTCAAAAATGCAATATCTTGAGAACCGATAAAGATTTTTACATGAAATAACAAGCAATGTTATTTATTTTTCAAGCTCTTCAATATGAAATCAACTTGTATTTTCACCTCGGGGTCTCCTTTAAGAACTATAGAAAATGCTTGGATGCGACCAATAAAAAAGTCTTATCAAAATAGACATTAAAACAACGAATTCATTTTTTTATTGACGGCTGCTGTTAAAAAGATAGACATTAAAACAGATTAATTTTTGCTCTTTTTTATGGACAGCTGCTGTATACAGCACTTTGCATTCAAAATGGCTACCAAATTTAGTGCTGTCATGGTGATTGATAGAGTTCTCAGGAAAACTCACCACCTGACTTAATTATTAGCTCTTATTGTGAGCACTGTATGTAGTTGGTTTTCTTGCTAACATTAGATTTTGTATATTCTCATCCCCCTTCATTCAGAGAGAAAAATAAAAGTAGTAGAATGCTCTTCTACCTAACAATATAAATTATTTTGACTAGTTTTAAATTTTCTTATGTTTTAGAAAACGGGATAAAGTAGTAGCGTTAAAGATTATAAAGAACATCGAAAAATATAGAGAAGCTGCAAAACTTGAAATAAAAGTCTTAGAAAAATTAGCAAAGAAAGATTCTGAAAACTCAAAGTAAGAACATAATTATTGTTGAAATCTAGCTTTGGAAATAAGACCGAATAATCATAGTGGGGGAGAGTTTTTGAGTATTACTTCAAACTAGAAAGCCTGAAAAATGATTATTTGATCTTATTTTGAACGCTGAAATCCCATGATTGGGGGATTATTTAAGAGCAACATCAAACCATTGGTGCCATCACAGTTATCAAAATGTGTTGCCTGAAGCTGAAGGTATTAGAAGATTCAGGGGCAAAAATTCACAAAAGTATGATGCAGATTTTTAAATATGTAAGAAAATAAACCTGAATAATAATTTTTGTTATGTTACTTTCACAGCAAAATTTAAAAATTCAGGGGGACCACACCACACTAATGAAGGGTTAACGATGTTTGAAATAAGAGCAAATATCCACCAGAAGTAGTTGTTGAACTTCAGGCTTTGTATCCATGATTATTTGCTCTAATTTCAAACATTGTTTGAAAATTTTGAATCCCATCCATGGAAGTACTGCTGCCTACCTGTTTCCCTCCATAGTGGATTCGACCATGTTTCATGGTCAATAGGGTGGATTGAGGGTTGTATAGATTAAGATCTGGAAAGAATAAAAAAGTATCCTCTTCTAGTAGTGACCTCGACCTTGAGAGGAGGAGAATTATTAAAAAAATGTTGTTTTTCTTTTGCAGCCTTTGTATTCAACTACTGAGCTCATTTAATTACCATGGACACGTATGTCTTGCATTTCCAAAACTTGGGAAAAGTGTTTTTGATTTTATGGTAAGTCCAGGCCTCGGAATTCACGTTGGCATTCTCCTGTGGAGGAGCATCTTTGGAGACTAATTTGCAGCTCTTCCACAGGGGAATGCCGTCGTGAATTCAGAGGCCTGTAAGTCTGCCATTGCTTTTATTTTACAATTCTAAAATTTAGGGAGAAGCGCTTTCAATTATTTAGCAGTGGTATCTTCACGTGAAGGAGTGCTCCGGGGTGAATTACATATCTTGGGTGAAATATAAACAACAATATATTGTTTGACATTAAAGAATTATATTAAAGATAATCATTTAGCATTAGTAGTAGTCTACCACATTTCACGGTTTCAATTCACACACATGCTTATTCTAATGTTTTAAAAAGTTATTCTAATATTTTCTAACTTGTGGTGAATATTCCTTTAAAACAGATACGAACGGATGTATGATATATATATTTCAAGATTCCAAGAATTTAAAATGCTGAAATCATCACAATTTGTGTCTTTTAGATAGTTCCAAAAATTCAGAAAGTTTCAGCTTTATTGCTCTATTGGTTCAGATGTTATAAATAATAATGTGACAGGGGTGGAATCTGCCTTCCCCTCGGCCTAAATAGGGTTAAACGATTCATTGAAACCTTTTAAAGATGTATTATTTTATAGAAAGAAAATATTTATCAACCTTATCCGGTTTCTCAAGTTCAGCATATAGCTCAACAAGTTATTGTTTCCATAAAATGTAAGTTATTTTCTTTTGATTTCATCATGGTGCTTCAAAGCCTTGAAATGACTGCCGGACATCACCTGTTTAGGAGTGAACAAGGTCTATTGTTTTTGTTCTTCTTTGCGTAAATAGACAAACAAACTATTTTTTCGTGCAATTCCACAAAAGCATATTTTTATTAACCATAAACATTTTTTTTTTTTAGTTCTCCATAGTTTTCGTTTAACACATACTGACTTGAAGCCTGAAAACATGCTATTTGTAGATTCATCGTATGACTCTTTCTGGAGCGAAAATGCTGTAAGTAATAGACTCAAATAAATGCTAGACATCACCAGTGGAGGAGTGTTTTTTAGTAAAAACACTTCATCACTGGTGATGTCTGACTCTTATTTTGAGACTGGTAGGCAATATGTATTTCAAACTTAATCATGTTTGCACATGAGGAAACCATGGTTTTGTTTTCATATAGAACTTGTACATTCTTCTGCATAAATCGAATGTCATTTGTCAATGAATAAATTTGCAGTGTTCAAAATAAGAGCAAATAAAATCACTGTGGAGGAGGGATGTTTGAGCATTGCTTCAGGCTATAAAGCCTGTAGTAATGCTCAAAAATCGCTCCACAGTGATTATTTGCTCTTACTTCGATTTCTTTTTTGTACGCATTTACTTTCTCATAGAGACAAAATATTCACATTCTGCGTAAGTCGGATGTCAGACTAATAGATTTTGGTTCAGCAACATTTGACCATGAACACCACAGTACTGTTGTTTCAACACGACACTATCGAGCACCAGAAGTTGTGTTAGGTAAGAATTTTTTCATGGAAATTTAAGAATGGAAGCTTTATTTTTTCACCTTTGTGCATTATTTGTATATCATTACAAGATTGTGTTCAAGATACTGTGTATACTTTAAAGTCACAACATTTTGCTGGCAGAAGTTTTAACAGTTTTTCACAGTTTTTGGACAAATCCGCGAAAAGTCCTGAAGACCCATTTTCTGACTTTGACTAAACTTCAGTATAAGACCGAGTCCAAAAATTTAATGTCCGAACATTTTTTATGCAAGTCTCGCTAAAATTTTGGGTGAATTTGAGCTGCATTGTTCTTTAGACAGTATGATTGTAAAGAAAAAAGTCTAATTCTCGCGAAAGAAAAACATTTGTGGCAATTCGCAATTCGCGAAATTTAATTCCACCGAAACATAATCTTTGTGACCATCCCCAAAAATATATTACTGCAAAATGTTTTTTGCTCCTCTTTTTCCCTAAGAAACTTGCGACTAGAACTTTCTATTGCAAAAATTACCCAAATTTGGATATTTCTTCCCTTTATATATCACATTTTAATGTTTTATAGAGCTTGGTTGGTCACAACCTTGTGATATATGGAGCTGTGGTTGTATCATGTTTGAACTGTATACTGGAAATACCTTATTTCAAGTAAGTCCTAACAGTTACAGTGATCGAAAAAGAGTAAATAATCACTGTGGAGGAGGGAGCTTTGAGCATAGCTTCAGGCTTTGTAATTAGAAACTATGCTTAAGAATCACTCCTCCACAGTGATTATCTGCTCCTTTTCGACCGCTGCATTGTACTCTGTACCCTATTTAATCTGATTTTCTTTATCCTCGCCAAATTTTATCCAAATTTGTAGTTCAATATGAAGAAAAACCTCATGCTCATTTGGCGAATTTTAGTTCTTGAGGAATATTTGCAATTTATTTTTGATAGATACTTTAGTTAACTAAATTTTGCATGTGCTAAATATCACTGCTTTTCTTGAACTTTAATACCGAAAGGTTTTATTTGAGCTATCCGCAAAATATTTCAAAAAGAGATTAAAAATTCAAGATCACTAAAAGTTTCAAAGTTTGCTCATCCACAAAATTTAGTTCCTGTATAATTTTCTACTTAGGCCATCCATAAGTTTTAATACCTGCGAAACTTAAAATTTACATGTGGCTGCTAAATTTGTTACTCATCAATTTTAATGAGAGATTTTTAAACTTTGTGATTTTTTGTTTAGACTCATGATAATAGAGAACATTTAGCTATGATGCAACATATCTTGGGACCCATACCTAGCGACATGATAAAACAATCAAAGTAAGATTAATTTCTTCTCGCTGCGCTAATTCTTTCTTGATTTTTCAGTTTGCTCTAAGTTACCTGCATTTTCAGGACAGACGATTGGTTAAGTAAGTGGTCAGGAAACGTAAAAACCGATTATAAATGTATTATTTTCTCCGCCGAAAATGTTTAGTTTTTAACGTATCTTTTCCCACTGCTCACTAATATGAGTTCAGTGGTCGAGGTAAAAGAGCAAAATAATCATTGTGAAGGAATGATTTTTGAGTATACCATCCTGAAGCTATGCTCAAAAATTCTTCCACAAGGATTATTTACTCTTATCTCTACCACTGGAGTTTACTGTAGTTGACATTACTGTTTGTTCAACTTTTCTTTAGAAAAACGAAATATTTTCGAAAAGGACAATTAGATTGGGATGTGAACAGCTCTGAAGGGAAATACGTAAAAGATAATTGTAAAACTTTAACGGTAGGTTGTCAGTATTTCATTCTATGCAATCTATGTAATTTACTCCCAGATAGACCTATTCACAAATACACAATATTAATTCAGAACATTTTAGGAGGGCACTTAATCTAGTACGGTACCTAATTGGATGGCGGGGGATATTAATAGTAAAAAGATGAATCCAAAGCTTGCATCTGACATCCTTTGACTCCTGCAATATAAGAAAGTACCTAGTAATATTTTACACATATTTTGCAGAAGAGTATATATTTCTCTATTTTTATGTGTTTAGGAATACAATACTTCAGAACGTCGTATACATTGCGAATTATTTGATCTCTTACAAAAAATGTTATGTTACGATCCTGAGAAACGAATAACTGCTGCAGAAGCACTGAATCATCCATTTTTCACTATCACTAATTCATCGTCATCCAAAAGAGAACAAAGTACATAGAGAATTGTAGAAGAAATTTTTCTCCCTAGTTATAAAAATATTTTGTACCTTTTAATTTATATTTGTAAATATAAAGCATATTCAATAATTCTGTGTTGCTCGCGTATTCCACCACTTCCTCCATAACTATTAAACCAATTGTATTTAAGTGAAACTTTCCACAATTATAGTCCATAATAAAAGGAACGAACAAAATGACGTCGTTATGTTTTCTAAGAATTGCCGTTAAACAGTTCTGTAAAAGCTTTTCTAAATTTGTTTTTATCTTACAAAATACCAAACTTTTCATGCGAAAAAATCCGATTATTTAAAAATCTGGTATGCGACCAGACTTGATAGGAACATTTATTTCGTGATTTTAAGTACTTTAAGAGCATTAACTTTCGCGGGCATTAACTTTCGCGGTTTTAAAAATCCGCGAGCACAAACTTTCGCGGATCGTCTAAAAGAGAATTTTTCGCGAAACTTTCGCGGATGAGCAAAAATAGTAATTGTTTTTCGTATTTAAATAATAATTGGAAAATTTCTATTCTTTATTTCGATGGATTCAGGGAGAATGGAAAGAGAAAACAATACTTATTGACTTATCATCATACTCTATTCCTTCCAAAAAGATACTGTAGCTATTAATCAAATGGCTCCTCAATAGGTTGAATGCACTTCGTTCTTCTTGCTCAGGATCTTCCCAATAACTGATTTTCAGATTTTTATAATTATATGACGAAAAAAAGAGGCTAACTTAGATGAGTTTAGTACATAGAAGAAACTGGGAAAATTTCGTGAGTATAAACTTTCGCGGATGGATCAATATAGGATTTTTCGCGAATGGGGCCAAAATCCGCTAAAGTAACATGAAGCTTTATGCTACAAGGATTATCCAAACACAAGTTATGTCAAAATAACGAGTTGGTGATTAGCAAAGGATTTCCCACTTTATAATAGGTAGTTTCAAAATCAGAAATACTGATCAGAAGATGATATTGTGTGTTACAGATTTACTAAATGTTAAAAAGTTTCAGCACGATATCTACAGTGGTTAAAAAGTTATACTGCACAATATAGGGTTAACAGGGTTAACAGGTGCTCTTATGAATTTTTAGAGGGGGCGCATAAAAGAGGGTGGGCGCTAATTGGAGGATTTACCGTATCTTTTTTTTTTAGGATCAGAAGTTTCACCTGTTCAAATGTGCGCGTTTTTGTAAGGGACTCGAAACTTTGTCATGGTTAAATCAACTAAAATTGGCAAAATTCAACAAAATCTGTGCAAAGTCTGTTAGGTCAATGAGCTTGCAAATGCATCGACTCAGTACTCTCCTTGGTAGATCTTATTTTTGAGACGGTCTCTTTTAGTTTTATGTATTCACAAGCTCATCTTTCTTTTTATTGGCAAAAGATTTATAAAAAAAGCGAAATATATTTACAAAACTCGAGAACGGTCACTTGACACGAAATTTCCCTATAACGACACATACTAGACTTTAGACTGGAGTCGCGTTACGAAGAAGAAAGATACATACATCCTTGTAAATGGAACTGATGATTTTCAAGCCGGTATCACCGAAAATTTGAACTCCCCTAAATTATGACTCCCCAGTCAACATAAACTGGTTTAAATTGACTCCCCAGTTAAAATAAACTAGTAAATATTAACTCCCCAGTTATTTCAAACTAGAAAATTAAGACTCCCTAGAGTTAATATTTCCTAGGAAAAAA
>JAULBZ010004332.1:0-14927 GCA_032360805.1 Neoturris breviconis | reverse complement strand
GGGGGTATGACTGAAAGCCGTTAAAAATTTGAAAAAAAGTATGAAAATCTCTCTAAACACATATCGCATCTTTTCGCCTTAACGGCCTAAAGCCGATAAAAAATATGAAAATCGATGGTCGATGGCCCCTTATGTAAAGTGTTTGTGTACTGTCATTCACTTTTTCAGTCCGTTTTCGAGTCAAGTTTTTTTTGCTTTTGCGTTCTTTTATCCTAGTTTAGCTATAGCGTATCATTGCTATCATCATCGTCTATCTGCACAGTATTCTGCTCGTACATACGGCTCCTGCCTGTTTGCATCGATAGCGGTAGGTTTTTAGCAATAACAGTCTGGTTTGAACTTAAGGACATCCTGGAAACCCCTTGGATCAAAATTGGGCAAACCGAATTACCGGAATCTCCAGTTCTTTGCTTTGACTACTTCTAGACACTGGCTATACTCCGTATAGTGGTTGTTTTTTTATGTGTAAAACTCAAATTTTTAAAATAAAGCACCTTAAAAATGTAAATTTCCATGTTCCTAATTAGCTAGGTACAAATAGTTTTCTCCGACATTTTTACAGCATACGTGGAGAATTATCTGATATAATACTTGGTCAGTCGCATGTCACCGATTTTCATGAAAACGAGTTTGCATCGAAAGCATGGGAATATTTCAACTTGGGTAATCAAGGCAAAATGTGTTTCAATATGGCGAAGAAGAAATAAGAGAAGGATCAACTAGTTTGCAAGGGGGAGGGAAAAAAGGAGAAGCAACGGAAGAATATTTACTCATGATAAAAACAATCATCGATTTAAAAAAATAAACAAAAAAAAATGGGAATTCTGGAGAAAAAAATTGATTACCGATGGCTCCTTAGGCCATTAGGACTAACAGGAAGTGGGTCTAATGCCTACCCAACATCCTTAAAAAATTGTTTTGTTGATGCTAATTTAACTGTTGAGGACTTTGTTTTAGGCGAGCACAGGTAATATGGGAAGGTTAAAATTAATGATACAAATTTTACAGTTATGATAGAAACTAAAAATGAGTCCACTTTGAGAGAGAGAGAGAGAGAGAGAGCAAGGTGGTTTGATCCTTACTTACAGATTTTTTAAAATAAGTGAGCATATTCTGTTATTTTTAGGCTTGATCTGCGAACCATTGAATAAATTGCTTAAATATGTTTAAAGAACCCTAAAAAGATAGAACTGTCAAACATCACTTCTGCAAGAGTGTTTATTGGGTATAAATTTTCAGTTGCAAAGCTGAAAGCTATAATCAATAATACTCCTCAACAGGTGATGTCTGACAGTTATTTTTAGAATTGTAATCTGGTATAATTAAACATAATTTTATTTCTATTCAGCGGTCGAAATAAGAGAAAATATTCACGGTGGAGGAGTGGTTTTTGAGCATAGCTTCAGGCTACAAGTTCTGCTCAATGATCCCTTCTCCATAATTATTTACTTTTATTTCGATCACTGCTCTTTTGGTTTGCTCTTTCATCTGTTTACTGTTTCTTGGTTTTTGTTTAGGAAAGATAGAGAATGAACTATCACAAGAATTTTTACTGTATATATTAAAGAAACTCCTGCAATGTCACTGTTGATTACTGGATGATATGCAATAACTGCTGGAAGCCCTGAAGAAGAAAATCAAAGAGCAGATATCAAAATAGAAATGGAAGAATGTGAAGGTTCACCATCCTCTTCGAAAGATGCTAGGGGTACACCTCCATCTTCCATAGATGATGGAAAAGATACAATAACTTTGCCAATAGATGCTAAAGAAAATTCTGATTCAGAAATTAATGGTGATGATTCTGATGCTGGTAGTGATATATTTATGCCTGGTGGAATCACCATGAAAGCTGTTGAAATGAGTGAAAACTCACAAAATGAGAGAGAAGATGATTCAGATCAAGATGAATCTTTAACTCCTTCTGATCAAGGTGTTGAAACTGAAAGTCAACCAAGTGATGCAGAGTTATTACCTACAGAAAACATTCAAGCTTCTATGGATCGGAAGAATGCAACTAAACGCACTAGCATAAGCCTCCCAATGGATAGTGATGATGATGATGATAGCCTTTCGGGTTGTTTAGAAATAAATACTGAAGATACGCCTGAACAAGGCGCTGAAAAAAATACAAACATAAATGACGAAAATTCAGAAAACTTTGAAGATAGAAATATATTTAGTAATACAGATTTATTCCCTCATAAAAAGGATTTACACGATGATAAGGAAAAGCAACCTGAAAACATGACGTGAGCTTTTGTTTTATTAAGTGGTCGAAATAAGAGTAAATAATCACTATGTAGGAGGGTTTTTTTAGCATTGCTTAAGGCTACGGAACCTGAAGCTATGCTCAAAAATGCCTCTTCCACAGTGATTATTTGCTCTTATTTTGACCACTGACCGGTTTTTAGTACAGTTTCCAATGTTAAAATTATAGTAAAAACACCACTCTACAGGTGATCAAGCCTCAATATAATTGTCAGACATGACATGTGCAGGAATGCTGTTTTAATACAATTTTCAGCTTTGCAGAGCTTTGCAGATGAAAAATTTCTCAAAAAATACTTCTCTACAGGTGATGTTATTTTGACGCTTGGGTGATATCCACCATTTATTTTCTGGTTTGAAAGTTTTTTTGTCTTGATAATAGTTGGGTGATGTCAATTTCTACCATCAGAATATCTTCTATTGAATTTCGTGCATAATTTTCTGCTAACCTTTACAGTATATCATTGTATTTTTTGTTTTTCAGAAGTCCAGCAGACCTTAAAAAGGAAGAGGTAACATTATATTATGTGATGAATTATATGGGATAAGATAGAATTGAATTTAGCTTCAGGCTACAAAATGTGAAGCTAATACTCTAAAATCTCTCCTCCACAGCGAATATTTGTTCTTATTTCAACCGCTGAGAATATTATTAATATTGAAATAAGATGATTTGATGTTTGAAATAATAGAGGAAATAATCACTGTGGAGAAGTGATTTTTAAACATTACTTCTTGCTAAAAAGCCTGAAGCAATGCTCAAAAATCTCTTCTCCACAGAAATTATTTCTTCTTATTTCGAACACTGTGATTGAAATAAGAAATTTAATTTAATTTGAATTTATCGATTTAAGTTAACACTATAAATACTGCAAACCATTATTCTATATGGTCTGTATTAGATTCTGTTTCTAAAGTGTTTGGACCACAGAAGTAGGCTGAAAGTTTGGAAAGAGAAATGTGCCAATGCTAATAGATTATATCGTTCTGTTGATTTTCAAATTTAACCTACTAAAGCTAAAACAAGTATATAATAAAGAAAATATATAAAAAAGTAGAAAGAAATTTTACATAATTTTGGTAAAAAAGAGAGATAGTAAATGAGCTGATAAAGTTACTCATAAAGTAAAGTCTCCTAGTATTTAGCATACCTTGATTACTAAATATTTGTAAACTCAAATAAACCCCTCAGATAACTCCCTATGTGAATACTTGGGGGGTTTATTTAAGCCATGGAGGAGGCATTAATTCAGTGGGTTAATTCAGTGTTCGAAATAAGAGCAAATAATCACTGTGGAGGAGGAATATTTTGAGCATTGCATGTCTTAATGCTCAAACTCTTCCACAGTGATTATTTGCTCTTATTGCTAACACTGTAATTTGAAGACACTGCTATATGACAGTGGTTGAAAGAAGAGCAAATAATCACTGGAGGAGCCTGAAGCTATGTTCAAAAATCTCTCTTCCACAGTGATTATTTGCTCTTATTGCTGACACTGTAATTTGAAGACACTGCTGTGAAAGTGGTCGAAATATAAGCAAATAATCACTGTGCTCATAAATCCCTCCTATGCAGTGATTATTTACTTTTATTTCAACCACTGTATGGGTGGTTTTTTTAGTACCAAACGGACTGGTGGCTTGTCAAGAATTTTTGAAATTCTCAGGGCTCGAAATAACAGCCGGTCATCACTGTAAAGGAGATATTTTTCAGAATATTTTCAGCCAAGTTGGCTGAAAATATTCTGAAAAATCTCTCCTCCACAGCCTGAATTCTTATTTTAAGGATTTTATTTCATACTTTTAGGATGACGATTCGGAAGCTACTGCTCCTTATTTTGAGAATACGGATATCAACATATATCTTATCGATAAGTATGTAATATTTACATTGACTGAAAAAAGAGCCAATAATGACTTTGCAGGCGTGATTTTTTTAGCCTGCCTAAAAGCTTTGAAACCTAAAAGCACTCCTCCACAACGATTAATTCTGTTCTTATTTCGAGCACTGTACCCTGTACCAAATCAGAAATAACTGGTTGAAATAACTACAGGTCATCACTGTCGAGGAGGGATTTTTCAGAATACAGCGATGACCGGCAGTTACTTTAACCCCTGCCAAATTGATGTAGTGCTGAAATGACTGTAAGCATTGTAACTTTTTTTGATTTCAGCAGTAGTGCTGCGTCTAAAAGATGTTAAATTTGTATTTAGGAAAAAATCTCGGTCCAGTAAAGAAGTACGGCGAATGACTTGTGAATGTCCTTATGAACCAGGTAAACAGATAATAAGCCTTGAAATTGCTGACGGACATCAACTGTGTATCAGTGTGATTTGAGAGCTGAAAACTAATACACTTACATCTAATGATGTCAACAACAAAATTATTATGTCAGCAGAAACATATTTGCGCTAAAATTAGACTAAAAAGACGTATCAGAAGTTATGTAGGAGGAGGGATCACCCCCTCCCCCCCCTCCTCCTTCCCCAGACTTGCGAAGCCCTAAAAAGCCCAGCCCTAATAGGGTTAGGAAACATTTAAATAATAGGGCGTATCAATGACAAGAAATATATATTATTTTCGTATTATTTTCGTCGAATTAACTTTTTTTTTACACTACAATGATTGGTAGCTCACAAAGCGGTTTATAGCTCACAATTTTTATCAGTAAGACTGGTTGACCGCTTCTGGTGCATGGGTCGCGGTGCTCCTAGATGCTTTACTAGGTTTTCCAGTTTGAAGATATTATGTGAATTGTGTGATAGACTATGTGGAATGCCCCAAGTATATCATATTTAACATCCTCTGCTTTATAGCTTACTCGTACATAAGTCAATGGGCTTATACATGCTTATATATTTTTGTTAAGAAAATGATGGGCTTAAATATGGTGGATGGGGTTTACACAGGTGGGGAGGAGGCTTATTTTTGGGGTTTTACAGTAGTTTTTCACAACATTTGTGTGAAGTAACTGATTTTTAATGGTAAATTTCTGTGAATGTAAATGTTCATCATTTTCCTCAACAAACTATTTACAATATGCATTTCCCCCTCGAAATTGCCCTGGGTGCTTATTTCAGGGTGGGTGCCAATAAAATTATTTCTTTTCAAAGGAATTTAAGTGTAGGTGCTATACAGGAAATACGCTATGGACATTATGAGAATTAACTTAAGAAGAAGAAAAACACAATTTGGTTGTTTCGAGTAGTCATTGTGAAGTTAGAGTCACCTATACAATGGTCGAAATAAGAGTAAATAATTTCTGTGGAGGAGGGATTTTTGATCATAGCTTCAGGCTAATGCTCAAAAATCTCTCCTCCAAATTGATTGCTTTTATTTTGACCACTACCTTTTGTTGTACTTATTCTTCTCGTTACTGTTTCAGATGATCCATTGTTTGTTGGCTGTGATGAGAACTGCTTAAATAGATTGCTCATGATTGAATGGTTTGTTTTCTTGTTTTGTTTTCTTGTTTTATTGATGAAAGTAAAATTTATATTGTACATTTACAGGGCTTAAAATAACTGTCGGTCATTACTGTGGAGGAGAGATTTTTCAGAATATTTTTACCAAAAATGGCTGAAAATATTTTGAAAAATCTCTCCTCCACAGTGATGCCTGGTGGTTATTTTAATTAAGCCCTGCATTTATGGCAGACAAATTTTCTGTTCATATCACTTCAATAACTGGTCTATTTTAAGTGGCGTCCATAGTGAGTGTGTTAATGCTATTAAAATCTTCAACTATCATCTTTAACTATCTGATCTTTAAGTATCTAATGACTTTTACTCTTTTATGTATCTAGTCACAAAAGTTGTCCTACTGGTGAATTTTGTACGAATAGAAATTTTCAAAGAGTGAGTATTAATATTTAGTTTTTGTTTACGACTGAACTTTGTCGGGGTCAAAGTTTGGGGGCTATGGAGACTTCAGTTTCCAAGCACTCTGTATAAAATCCTATGTAGAGATTCTGAAAAAACTTTGTGACTTAGGTGTTAACTAGGGCCTATAAAACAGCAGCATTATAAGGGGATTTCCAGATGGGAAATTAAATTAAAATTTCCTTATTTCAATGTTTTCCTGCATTCTTCCATTGTTTTCTTCTAGTTTTACATAAAATTTTTCCAAATTTGTCACAAAACGCCCCCGAAAGTTAACACTCTGGTAACACTTTGTTCGACTTTGTTTCCATACCTGAAAGGTAATAGAATTGCACTTAAAACTTACTTCTAATTTGAAAGCATTTGAAAAACAAACAAACATATTATTTGATTTCCTTTCATTGTCACAAGAACTTTCATAATGTTTAGTGTTCGATATAACTGCAAATAATCACTCTGGTGGAGTGATTTTTGAGCATTGCTTCAGGCTAGAATGCCTGAAACAATGCTAAAAAAATCCTTCTTCTCAGTGGTTATTTGCTGTTATTTCGAACACTGATGTTTGATTTTAACGCCATGATAACTTGGGTCAAAGTTTGTATATTATTCACAAAAAGACTTCCATTGAAGGATATATCCAGAAGTTCTTTTTGTATTTATTCATTTTATTATCATCAGGTACTAAAGTTGTGATGTTATTGTTACAAACTTTTAATATTTCTTGTTATGTGACAGGGTTGTACACATGACTTAGAAGTTATCAAAGCTGGCAGGAAAGGATGGGGTTTAAGAACAAAAGAACCAATTTCAAAGTAAGTCTTACTATCACCAATATTCTTTATGTTTGAAACAGATATTGAATTTTATTTTTTTCTAGGTTTAGGCTAAAAAGCCTAAATGCTAAAATGCTAAAACATTTATCATCCATAAATAGTGATCAATACTCTTTTTTGAACACTGATTCCTTTCTACATTGTTCTTGAAAGTTTGGTTCAGATTATGATAAATGGTGATATGAATGCAGGGGTTCAAATGATAACCACTCATCACTGTGGAGGAGAAATATTCTGAAAAATCTCTCCTCCACAGTGATGACCAGCAGTTATCTTAACCCCTGTGAATGAATATGATGACCACTATTTCTTCTTAAATAGTTCTTCCGTTTTGTTTCAGAGGTTCATTCATTATTGAATATTGTGGTGAAGTTGTTGATTATGATGATTTTCATAAACGTACTTTGCAATATGACGCTGAAGGAATGACACATTACTATTTCATGACCCTCAAGACGAATGAGGTATCTTATATATCATGCTTTACACCAGTTGCAGACAGATCAGTTTTTTATTTTAGTCAGTTTGAATCATTCCCTCCTAGTTTGTTTCCTTGTACATGTGCTTATTTCGACTACCGTTAGGCAGAATCTTCCATATGAAGACAGTCTCATTGGTAGAAATTGACATCACATATCATGTGACGTCAATTTCTCGCAATATAAAGTTTTGCTCCAAAACCAATTTTTTTGTTCGGGTTAAATGAACTAAAATTGACAAAATTCAACATAAATGAATCTGTGAAGCAGTGTGTTAGGTCAATGAGCTTGCAATGAATTGGTTTCATCTTCTCTGTAGATTCTCTTGAAATGGTCCCTAACCAATCTTTAGTTCTTATAAAAACTATATTTAAAAGTACCACTACATACTTATGTCACTTGGTAGTTTAATGAAAGACACCTTCACAGTTTTTGCAGTTTTTAAGCAATTCTTCAATACTTAATTTCTGAAAGACCGTACTTATGCAAATGCTGTCCTTTTGGCGCGAAATGCATAGCCGAAGAAAAAAAAGGAGCGCCAATTTTGAAGATGCGTGAAGTATAATACTTGTTACTCATCTGCTAAAAGTTTTTTTTTTCAAGCTTTCTGTTACGTAATATTTAAAAGAAATCCATGCACAGATATATTTTTGTGACCTGTGAATTTAATATTGCTTTAGATTGTTGATGCAACTAAGAAAGGATGTAAATCAAGATTTATTAATCATAGTTGTGATCCTAACTGTGTTACACAAAAGGTAAGATAAAATAACACCATCCCAACCGGCGAAAACCTGTTCAAAGTCAGCAAAATAACGTTAGAAACAACGTTCATTGAACGTTGTTCTAACGTTATTTTTCTGACTTTGAACAGGTTTTTGCCTGCTGGGATACTCAAGTTTCACAATTATTCATCAATCAAGCTATTGATAAATCATCTGTAGGGGAATGCTGCTCTTTATTGTCCACCTTAATGTGGACACTACAATGTCATCACTTGTTCTACCACATAAAACAGTCACCAATTTAAATCTGAAGTATCATTGTTTGAAATAAAAGTAAACCACTCTGGAGGAGGGATTTTAGAGCATAGCTTCAGACACTTAAAGGTTTCATTTTTTGCTGATTTGAATGTAGGTTTCTTTTTCAGGTGTTTCTTATAACAAGAGTGTATTGAATCCTCAAGATTTCGGTCAGATATTACCTATGTTTATTAGTACAGTTTCAGCTTTGCAGCAGAAAATGTTACTAAAATAACACTCCTCCAAAGGTGATATCTGACCGAAATCTATAGGCTTGGTAATATATTCCCTACATTATTCTGTGATTGTTAGTCTTATTTGATTGCTTTAAGTTTATGACATATAACAACAAGTTTGTCTGGTTTTAGTGGACTGTAAATGGATTCTTACGTGTTGGCTTCTTTGCACTGCGTGATATCGAGGCTTATGAAGAACTTTGTTTTGATTATCAATTTCAAAGATTTGGGTGAGTAGCAGTGTTTTGAATAGGAACAAATAATCACTGTGGATGAGTGATTTTTGAGCATTATTTCAGGCTTGCTAGCATGAAGCAATGCTCAAAAATCCCTCCTTCACAGTGATTTTTGAACTTATTTCAAACATTGAATAGTTATTATATTACATAAAGGTAATTTACATAAACTGGCACTAATTTTCAAGGATATGCAATAATTGTGAATCTCACGATGTGACCGAAGCAAGAATTTATTTTCAAGATTTTTTGATATGTAAACAAGACTTTGTGTCCAATTTGCTGTATTATCGAACCTAAAGTTAAATTTTGTCAAAAATAAATCTTCAATGAAAAGTCCTATTTCGACAAGCTTGCAAAGTGTTCAAAATAAGAGTAACTAATCAACTGTGGAGAAGGGATTTTTAAGCATATCTTTAGGCTCCTCCACAGTGATTATTTGCTCTTATTTAAACCACTGTTGCGATTGATGTACATTCTTTTGTACAAATAAACAGTAAGTATTTCTTTATGTTTTTATAAATTTAATTTGACTCAAAAAATCAAAATGGATCCCTTGAATAACTTCTTAGATCGTTAGCTTGAGCAATCGAACAAAGAAAATTATTTTCCTATCCATTATGAGAAGTATACAAATTAATACTTTACTGCAAGGTAAATAATATTTGCGATAAGAAATGTTTGTGGAATAAATTTTTGTGGTTGAAGCCTTCAAAAATGGTGAACTTTAAAAAAAAAATCAGCTTTTATTCCATTTGTGTGAACAAATTTTTTATAAGACGTGTTCTCTTTTGTCTTGATTCCTGAAAATAAATCTGTTTTTTGTGGGATTTATTTTTGCGGATTAACATTTTTTTTGGAGATGAGGGGCAAATACGCAAAAAATATATTCCACAAAAGATTTTACCGCAAAAATTTCTTACACCTGCTGAAGGTAGTACTTTCTCCTTTGATTAGGTTATCTCCTTGAGTATACAACATTCTCCACATCATAAAATTGGAGAGATATAAAGCAATTGATAGTCCCCTGCAATCATATACAATATTATTTGCAGCACAGAAATCACTTAACAGATTAATTATTATATTATATTCTTTTCTCATTTTGTATGTACGGGAGCAAGGAATGTTGACCATTGCAACGTTCTTAAACGTTTAGGTATTTTGCTTCATTCTCTTTGAGTAGTCAACCAAAGTCATATCCATCTTAGAAGTAGTATTATTTTCACCCTAGTACATTTATATAGTGTTCTCCACATCTTTCTTTACTTTTTATTCCTTATGGAAAGTAGAGGACAGTTGGAGAAATATTAAACAAGCATGAGTACACTGATATGATTTGTAATATGATATGCAGCTCAGAGATTGCTTCACATTCAGAGTAATTATCCTAGTTACTTAGTTCCCATCTTAGAAGCAGTAAAGCTTTCACCTTAGTAAATTTATATAGTGTTCTCCACATCTTTCTTTACTTTTTATTCCTCATGGAAAGTAGAGGACAGTTAGAGAAATATTAAACAAGCTTAAGTACACTCTAAGCTCTGACTATATCTATTGTACATTTCCTTTTATAGTGAGAAACCCCAGGATTGTTTTTGTGGTGCAGCTATATGCCGTGGGGTCATAGGAGTTGAACAAACAAATTCTTTACCAAGTTATATAGAAAAAATAAGTGAGTGACATTATGTCCATCAATATGTTTTCTATTGCTTCTATGATATTTGTCTTTTTCACTTTTTTAACTGGGTATTGTACGTTTAATGTAGCTTTGTTTGTAGAATATATTGTTACATTTATTGTTATGAACTTGCAAGCCTGAATTTAACTGCTGAACACTATACTCAAAAAACATTCCTCCACAGGTGAAGTCCAACAGTCATATTCAGGTTTGACTTGAATTCTTCCCAATGGACAAAAAACTCGTTCAAAGTCTGCAGTAAAGACGCTAGAACAATGTTAAAAACGTTCTAGAATCTTTACTGGGGCTTTAAACAAGTTTTTGCCCACTAGACACAATACTTAAATTAACAGCGAATCATCACTGTGAAGGAGGATATATTTATAGTAGCTTCAGCTTCAAAATCACTCCTCCACAGCAATTATTTATTCATATTTTAAGTACTGGAGCAAGAGATAAGGATTTCTCATATCACACATGTTTTTATTTACCATCAAATTATAAACTCTCATTTTAGTGTCAAATTCTCCTTCGTCATCATCTAAACAAAAGAAACGTAAAAAGCAGATGAAAGAATTCTTTGAATCAGAAGTTAGTATTTATTGTCTGGTATTGAGCAAGTATGTCTCGAATGTATGAAGAGAGTGACCATTCTAAGGTTTTCATAAGCTATAACACACTGGTCGAAATAAGAGCAAAGAATTAATGTGGGGGAGTAATGTTTGAGCATAGCTTCAGGCTACGAAGCATAAAGTTATGCTTTCCTCCACAGTGATTATTTACTCTTATTCCGACCGCTGGGATATTACGTTAAGGAAACATGTGATGTCAATTTCTACCAATGGAATGTCTATAATTTCTTTCTACGCAGGGGATTTTCTGTTCCGTTTCCGTACTGTGGAAAATCTTCTGAAGTGTAAAATGTTTTTTATAGAAAATAAGGTTGCATGAATTATTATTATGGTATTTTATCCATTAGGCCTCAATCAGGATTTTGTGTTAATTTTATTTTATAGTTGTTCGCTATGTTCCTTCATATGAAAATAACTTCATTTATTTTTTGTGCCATATAGCTTGCCAGTGAATTAAATGAACTACTTGGTTCAAAATGGGATTTGCGTGAAAGTAAACAAACGTTAGAACTTCTTCGATTAATGGTTAAAGTTGAAACGCTCCATGAACGAAAGGAATTGTTAAAGATTTTGCAAACCACACAAGAAACTGTGGCATTGAAAGCATTTGTTCGTTATAAAGGTTTGTCGTTGTTGTGGAGTTGGATGGTTGATGCTCCTGATGATAAACCCAAGTATAAAGTTGAGGTAAGTAGCCAACAGTGCTTAAAATTAAAGCAATAATCACTGTGGAGGAAAGCCTAAAGCAGTGCACAAAAAATCCCTCTTCTACAGTGATTAGTTACTATTATTTAAATTACTGGAATATCGTAAGTGTTCCTGATCTGTGACATAGAGAATTGTGTCACCAATCATTGGCAAACCTCAAGATAACGATCGGACATCACCTATGGAGGAGGGTTTTTTTAGTACAGTTTTTAGCTAAAAGCTGAAAACTACTCAGGCGTTCTCTGACTGTTATCTTGAGGCTTATGGCAATCAATCCATATATACGAAACTTAATACTAGAGTCTGCTAAAAGTTAAAAAACTTTTGTAGTAGTGTGACTCAATGTGTAAAGAAACCTCTAAAAATAATAGTACTCATTATATAAATGCTGCTAGATACTTCAAATGTCGATTTCAAATATTTTTAAAAACCTGCATAAATGTTAGGTAGAAAAATTTAAAAATTTAAGAAATTCTATGTTTCAAAATAAGAATACATTAAGAAACGATTATTTGCTTTCATTTCGAACACTGCCTTACAAATGATATGTGATGGGATACTTGTCATGTTTAGATTTTAAAGACGTTGAAACATCTTCCGATTCCTAACAAAAACGAATTAGATGATAGTAAACTCAGTAGTGTTATTGTAAAATGGGCTGCACCAAATGTAACAAATACTCCTGATGATAGTTCATCTACACCTGGTAAAACGTTCTCTGATGATGAATCACCAAGTGATAACGAAGCAAAAAATGACGATGATAATGGGAACACAAGTCAAGACGAGTCTTCCAAAGAAGATGATGGTGAAGGTGTTAATAAGAAAAGAACTTCAGAATCTGTTGAAGAAGGTAGCTTAACCAAACCTGAAGATAACTGCTGGACATTACCTGTGGAGGAGTGTTTTGTGTGAATCTGAAAATTACTCAAAAGCACTTACCCACATGTTATTTTCGGCTTGAAAAGACTTGAAAAGACTGTAGTTTATTACTATATTTTTGGTGTTTGAAAAAAGAAAGAAAAAAAATAATTACTGTGGAGGAAGAATCTTTGAGCGTGAAGCTATTCTTAAAAATAACTTACACAATGTTTATTTGCGTTTCTTATTTGAGTGTTGATTTTTGTAGCGAGTAAGACCAATTTTTAGTGTTTGAAATAAGAGCAAATAATCACTGTGGAGTAGTGATTTTGGAGAGCTTTGAGAAATGAAGCCATGCATAAAAATCCCTCCTGCACAATGATTATTTGTTATTATTTTGAACACCAATTTATTATATTTTATTAGGTGAGATACACGATACAGAAGATGAAGCCGTTACTCATAAATCAAAAAAGAAAGATAAAGTTACTCGGAAAAAGGAACGCAGAGAATCTCGTAAACGGGATGTAATACCGTCGCTCTCTGCATCATTACTAGAAGATTGGAAATCTCTTAAGGAAGTCTTTAAGATACCAAAGAAATCTCAGACACCTGTGAGTTCGAAAGTTGGTTATCCAGATGAGTGATTGAAATAAGAGCAAATAATCTCTGTGAAGGAGTGATTTTTGAGGATAACTTCAGGCTACAAAGTCTTAACGATGCTCAAAAATCCCTCCTCCACAGTGATTTACCTTTATTTCAACCACCACTGATGAACCAGAAAAATATTAAATATACTTGACATAAGAATAACTAATCACTGTGGAGTGGTTATTTTTTGAGCATAACTTCAGGTTTTGTATTTGGCATTGCTATGTTAAAAGTAACTTTTCACAGTGATAATAGATACTTGCCTTATTTATTGAATTCTACTTAAGAAAAAGTTAGTTTTAACTCTCAATAAGTTTATCACTAGGTGAGCGTAGCTTCAGGCATTATAGCATTCAGGCATTCTGCGGTGATTATTTACTCATAATTCAATCACTAGATATGATTGATTCACATGTAAATTCAGTGTTCAAAATAAAAACAAATAATCCCTGTGGAGGAGTGATTTTAGAGCATTGCTTTAGACTAGAAGCTATGCTAAAAAATCACTCCTCCACAGTGATTATTTTGTTCTTACTTTGAACATTGAGATTAAATGAAAGAACGAGAAATTAAATGTTTATCAATGTGATTCGATGGCACACTTTTTTTGATCTTTTGGGTTTTACCTTCAACTTCCATACAGTATACTCTTAAATATACATAATCAGGCCTCTAAATTCACGACGGCATTTTCCTGGGGAGGAGCATCTTTGGAGGCTAAGTTGCAGTTATTAGGCTGCAAATTATGAAGATGCTCCTGCACAGGGAAATGCCGAATTGAGAGGTCTGCATTATTTATACTAAATATTTTGGTTATTTATATAAAATTACGACAATTTATGTCATACAAATCATCAAACAAGTTAATACAAAATGTTAATTAGTTATACGTCCGTATAAATATAAGTCCAGGACTCCCAGATTACTGATTACCAAAATCTACCAATAGAAATAATGGAGACGATGAAATATTCGTATTGAGAGTTGGTTACTAGTATTTCTACAGACTTCATTTTTGTTTAAGGATCGACGTCCCAAACTGGAATCGGATGGTTCACCAATACAAGATGAGAAATGGTATGATCGTAACTCTTGTCAATATTTTTATCCGAGTGCAATCGATATTCCTTATGAAAATAGCTTCTTTATTTACGTTGATCTAGCATCTGCAGACTTTGAACATTTTTTTCCCCAATTGGAATCTAAATTGGATATTTGAGTAACCAATAAATATGCCATGAATATGTCAGTGGCCGAAATAACAATAAATAATCACTGTGGAGGAGGGGTATTTGAGCATAGCTTCAGGCTTTGTAGGCTGTAGCTAAGCTTAAAACTCACTCCTCCACAGTGATTATTTACTCTTACTTTGACTGCTGATATTTTATTTTTGTATTATTATAGTGCGATCAATACTTCATTGACAGACTCACCTTCG
>JAULBZ010004331.1:0-14929 GCA_032360805.1 Neoturris breviconis | reverse complement strand
TTCTTATACTGTCCATCTGAGCATAAGAACTTGATAAAACCTTTCAATGAGAATGTTGGTCCATGATAATCTTGCATTGATCTTGTTGGCCGATTGTTTGGAAATACAATACTATCCAAAACACTGTCAAGTTCGTTGATAAAATCATGCCTCTTTTGTTCCTCTAAATCTATCGTAAGTGCACGATTAGTCACTGCTTCAACTTCAACAGGATTTTTAATTTCGATTTCTTGAATTGATTTTTGATAAACTTGAAACGATTTTTCAAAGCTGTCTATCATACAGTCATCGTGAAAATCAGTAGTGACCATTTTGTTCAAGTCGCTTACATATATTGATCTTCCCCATTCAATATCACCTTCATGTCTGTACTTTAAACAGTCAAATCTGTCATTCGATGTATCAGGAATGTTCTGTACCTAAAGATTATACAATTTGACTTGATATGTTATGTTACTAACCAAAAGTTCTTACTTGATACCCTTAATTCCATGCCCCTTTTATATTAGTTTCCCGTACCATTTTAAGTCCTCAATTATAACACATCACTTAAATCTCTAAATTTGTACAGCATTAATTTTTGCATGCTTAATAAAAACGGTTTTTATGAAGCTGGGTATTTAAGAAACAATACCTGACAAAAGAGATACCTATTTTATAACAGCAGAAATCTATTCTCTCTTTCCTAATTCGGGCCCTTTAATTTGTGCACATTTTTCAATTTGCCCAAAATTTAACAACATTAAGGGGTACATATTTTGTACACCTCACATTCTCCTTATTTTGCTCCACCATAGTGAAGTAAGATCCAATATTCCCACTTTCATTGGCAAGTTGAATAAATCCGCTCCCTTTTTTAAAATGTCCAGGCAATAGCTTACAAAGAAGAGATAAGATCTAACAGCATTTTATATTAGCGATTCATGAAGAGGTATGTAGTGAGACTACACATAACTAGGTAAGTGCAAGGTTAGATTATATCAACAATATATAAGTAAAGATGAGCATTATAAACTCTACGACCCAAGATACATTCGTTTTACATCAACATCTTTATAGAAGAATGTATCACTGCAATTAGTAAATACAACAAAAGAGGTTTTTATTTCTGGTTACTGCCGCAAACATTTACCTTGTGAACTTTTGATTATTGAAGTAAACATTGTGAGTCACCAATTTAAATAAAGTTTGCATAATAAACATTTCCAGTTAAACTTTCTAGTAAATTCGCATGTAAAATACAAACTAAGTTTAATCACGAGGATGTGTATCATGAATATAGGGACTGGGTTGTTGCTAACGTTATAAATAGATTTAAAAACATCTCCCAAAGAATTACCTAGAGAAAACATATCTGTGATTTGTCTGAATAAAAAGATGGTATGAATTAGGCGTACCAAAAATTTTGTTCCTTTATTTTTTAATGCTTACAACAAACAGAATTGTGTCAATTGCAAATATTAAAACTGCTGAATCAACTAATGCGGAACAAATTGTTAATCACGGCAATACATTTTTGATAATATAATATTTCTTTAAGGTAATAACGCTCTTACAGTTTGATGTTTTAGACTATTGGTTAGACCATTGTACACTAACTATACATTATACTATGGATTTGCAAAACAACTAAAAACTGAAAGATTCTTCTCAGGAATCACATGTCATAGATATCATAGTACCTTATCAACTATTTTATAGTCTGAAGATCAACATAAAAGCTATTGTTATTTTGGCATAAAATTTCAAAATAGTAGCACTTCAAGAACATGGTCTAACAAGAAGAGTGGGTAGTTGCCATTGCTGCACCAACATGGTATCAATAGCCCATCCAAACTTTATTTGATGGGCTAAAAACGAATAACAATATACTAACCTTTATGTCAGCATTAGAAAATCTGTATGTCTTTGTGTCTGGTAACGTCTTGTAAATATCACGTAAGTTGTTGTCAATCTTTACTGCAATTCCTTCCAGCTGATTATTGATATCATCATCAGCATCCAAACCAACCCAAGCACCAGGTGCTATTGAATCTAATACCTCCTTTGCTTGTCGAACATTTAAGTCATAATGAGCTAAATCTTTATCTTTTCTGGGGTGTGTAGTGAAGACCATAAGTCTTGCGTCTGCAAGATAATCAGTGTATTCACTCTTTTCGCGTTGTGCCCATATACCATCAGTAATCAATAGAATGAAACGATGCTCATTCAACTTGCTCTTAGTTTTAAATAACTTTTCAGAAGTTGCAACATATTTTATAGCATGTGCAGCAAGTGTTTTTTCTGATGCATCAAATGATTCGATGATGTACTGACCTCGTTGACTATCCATTTGATCTTCAAAGTGTTTTAGAGTAGTTTGACTTTCTTCTCCACCAAATCGTACCACAGCAGTTTTATATTCCAATCGCTTCATTGTTTCCAAAAATACTATTAATATATTTAATGCAAGAATGATTTTTTCTCCATTCATACTGCCAGAATTGTCAACCAGAAATAGGAATTTAAATATCTGATTCTCAGCATTTTCAAATCGTATATTATCTGCATCATCTTTAATCCTCTTCATGATATGAAAGCATTTAGATTGGAGACCTTTTGTTAATCTAGCCAACAATGGATAACGCAGCTTTTCTTCTTCAACGGTGGGGAGTTTCTCTGGATCTTCATATTTGGCAACTGAATCCACAGTTAATGCTCTTGTAATCTTCTTCCCTTTTGATTGCTGAATAAGCATTTGTAATTCTGCGTCTGTTAGTTTTTCAACACGAATTATTTTCAAGTTTTCATTTGTCAAGACATCCCCTCCAATGCTGGATTCTCCAGCACTGATAGTTAGATTTTGACGATCATCGTGTCTTCCTTTTTGACCAGTATTTGCTATATGACCTTTCTTAGAGAGAGTGACATTAACCTTTTCGTAGCTAACATCACTTTCCAATTTTGTTGTATTACTTTCTAGACGGTGATCATCTTTTGTATTTCGTCCTAACCAATAACTGCTCAAACCATGCATTTCTGAAGAGTTACTTTTAACATCTTTAAAATTTGATAGTGATATATTCCCTTTTAAATCTATATCTCTGCTGTCTGATGATTGATAGAATGAAGTGTGTGGAATTGGAATATTTGGATCAATTTTAAATCTAGCAGCTTGTACGTCTTGAATTTCATAATCATTAACAGTATTGTTTGATTGAACTCTAATGCCAAACTTAGAAAGTTGTTGGGTTAGAACCATCCTGGCAGCATCAGTAACTGCAGCAGCAACCAAAAACAAGTTGTTTTGAATCTGTTTCTTCAGTATAGGAATTTTGCACTGTATATCACCTTTGATTTCTTGTTGCATCCACATGTGCTCAATAATTTCCAAAATTTGATTAAACTTGAAGCAATCTTGCACAATATCTTGGATGGTACTTGCAGGAAGATGCTCAGCTAAATAATTACTTGATACACTCTGCAATATTCGATCCAATAAAACTTCGATTTGCACAATGCCTAAATAGATGTGATGCAACATATGGATAATAGTAGATATATTAATTTTTTTCGGAGTATACTCTGATATTTGTTCCTTTAATAATACAGCTAAGGTGTTAGTTGCAGTTAATTCTTTATTGATCATCAATATCTCATGATTTGCTTGAGGGATGTCTACTGCAGACACAATATTAATTTTTCCAGAACAGTTTGGAATATTACCGGCATTGCTATCAACAGAATGAGCATTACATATATCCGTAGAACTTGTATTAGATGCATTATCAGCATTTGATTTTGTATAATTAGTAGAACCTGCGATATGCACATTGTCAGCCCTTGAACTGTTAGAGACACTCAGAAATGAACTAGATTTTTTTCCTTCAGTATTATATTCGCTGGCATGCAGTTCTGGTGATGAATAGCTATCATCTTCTGTAGGATCTAAATTATCATTGCATTTCAAATATCCATTTAGATTTTCAAGCAACAGCTTTACAACACTGCCATTCCCTTCTTGTAAAATTAAAGTCATTTTCCCAGTGACAACTTGTAGCAAAATCGTAGAAACCACAGTAATAGTAGGTTCTTTTCTATCAAGGATTGTCAGAATTGCAGAAACTACAACTCTTAGAGATTCTGAGACACCTTCCCACTCAATTATATTAAGAAGTGATTGGATGCTGCGTGATAAGTCCATTATTCCATTGGAAGATTGCTTTTGAGAACATATGTTTTCAATACACATTAGGAAGTTGACTAGCTCTTCATATAGCATATGCATTTGTGAGAGGTTTGATTTGAGACCGGCATGAAGTTCCACAATACCATCCAAGAAGTAGATCATTTCACCTGCATTGGAAACCATGTTTCTACACACAAGTCTTTCTGCATTAATGGCAGTTACAAAATCACCATTCTCCTTAAGAGTTTCATCTAAAATTTGCAACAGCTCCGCAAATAGCAAATTTTGATCTTTTGAAGTAACTTCTTCGACAAACCTTTTAGCAGCATCCTGGAGCAGTAAGAATATTTTAAGGTACCTTAAGAAAGAAGCATTTATGCCAGGCAGTGTAGTTAAGCCATTCAAAACAGTTGCATGATCCAGATTTGTTTCAGCCACCTTAAAATGCTCAACACTATCCCATAAGAAGCATAGTAAATTTGGGATTTCAATTAATTCTGCAGGTAATTGCTTCTTAGTGTCACATGCAGCTTTTAAAATATCAGTAGTGCCTAATCCACCTTTTTCTTTGTCCTGTGTATGCAAGTGCATTATACTTTTTGTTACCAAAATAAGTTCTTTTATAGCAAAATTGTTTGACATGTTGTATACAAAATCATACACCATAGAATGTTCATACTTGTTTTCTTGAACAATCATTTGGCAAAACCTGTAACATAATCCGGAACATCTTACTATCTCTACAACAGATTTTGGAGCATTAGAGATTGTTAGCAAGTGACATATTACTTGGAATAACTGCTCTGTTACGCTAGTCATATTTTGCGACAGACTAGCTCGGTATGCCAACACAGAATTACATATTTTTGCCAAATTTTGTAATTCTTTAGAGCAATTGCATTTTAATACGGCATTATTAGCAAGATTAAGCATTGCATAATGATTTGAAATGGGACATTCAAATACGTCCTCTACCACATGACATATTAACTTTAAAGGTTTGTAAAGGTTCATTGATGGTACTAACTGAACTGAGTTGAGAAGAGATTTGATAATTGATAACAATTCAATGGGTTCACACTGAGGTGTGACAGAGTTCACCATTGATGATATTTCCAGCATCATCTGCAAAACAATATCTACATCCTTGGTTAAAAATAGGTCTTTAAAAAGGATATACCAATTCAGTGAAGAGGAGAATGAACCACAACTTTCCACTTTAAATGTTTCTTTGAAAACAAGCAAACGGTCTTCAAGATTGCATGTAAATACTATTCCGTGATCATGAAATATTTTCTTCATTTTTAATGTACACTGTCCAATGCTACTTTCATTGACTTCAACAGTCATTCTCTTAATACAGTTACTGACTTCGTTAATTAATTCGAGTAAACATAGAAGCTTATGGTTGTTGGAATATTTAGCAAGCAACACCTTTGCACACATAGAGACCTTATCAGTTTTCAACAACTTTACAGAGGTAACCTTTTCTAACCAATCACGAATCAACTCAAATGTAGCAGGAAAACCAACATCCGTGTTTTGATTTCTGTAGATAAATCCTAATGCAGATTCTAATGCTTCGGATAGATCAAGACAGCTGTAATATGTATTCTTGTTTATAGAATTCAACATGTTCTGTATATGGCTATTAAAGGAAAACATACATTTTGAAGTGTATCCTTCCTTTTGCCCGTCAATAAGTTCTGCTGCTGTTTCAATAACTTCTTTAGCACTAAAGCTAAGATTACTCAGTACATCTTCTCCATACTGCGATAGTATTGTAAGATATTGGTTTGCTTGATGAAGACTATGTTTCTCATTATTGCCAAGTAAATCTTCTGCCATTTTAAGCATGGTATCAAAGCTTATATCTTTTGATGTGAGTATCAACCGAGCATAATCTTGAGCTTTCTCTGTTAATTGAATTGTTTCTACGAAGTTTTGCTCTGATTCAATACTTAAAACAGACTTACCATATTCATATGCATTTTTTGTAGTTAATGTAATATCACCAATGCCACTGGTCAGGAGTTGAATTTTATGTATTTCAGAGGAATATGTTTCCATAAAATCTGCAGAACAGCAAACCAATTTACCAATGTCTATCAAGTCATTTAATGAAAAATTGCTCAAACATCCTGAAAGCACCTTAACAATGCGCTGAAATTCATATAAATCTAAACGAGAGTTTTGCACATGTATTATCTGACCAGTAGTATATGTTAAGTTTTCTATTGATGGCATATCTTTCTGACAAACAGCATCAAAGTTTGATAAAGATTCTCTCATTAAACACATGTCCACATTCACCTTCACACTATCAAGCAGTTCTGCCAATCCACATTCAAAGATGATATTTAAGTTTAATGATGATTTGGTTAGAAAATCTGTAACGGCTTCAAATAGGTTTGGCTTGTGGTTTACATCTCTTAGATATGTCAACAAATGTTTTACATCAGCATACTTGAAAGATTCTAACAGTTCAAAGGATCTTTGGATGAATGTAGTATGCCTTACATCTTGACAAGGTACTTCGTTCATAACATTTCTCACGGTATATATTAACTTGGATATGGTTTGGCATGCCTTGTTTCCTTCAAAAAGTTTGCTTTGCAGAACATTTGAAATGTTAATTAAAGTAACTTCTGATGGCTGAAGCCAGGCGTTCTTCTTTTTCAAAAATATATTTCCTAAAGCAAGCATCTTTTGTGAAACTCCAAGCATCCGCATCTCATTACAAATATAGGCATTTGTCTGAAATAACATTGATAGAGCTGTGTCCATTGGAATATCTCTGTCTTTATCCATGTCAACAAATAATCAAAGCATCATTGAGAAACCACTCCACGGTAACAGGTCAGACAAATTCAATACCAATTCTGTTTGTTCTAATAAAGAATTTGTCTTAACCTGATCTAAAAGTTTTAATATTTCCTTCTTAAATTTCAATTCATTTGACGAGTTAATTATTTCTAATAACTGCTCTAGGCAGTTGTCTTTAACACATTCGAGCATGCCTTTGATTTTCAGCTGGTTGTATTCCACGAGAGTATTGTACAACATAGGTGAAGCAACCATTGCAATATATTCTGTTTGTTCTTCGTGCAGGAAATCTAACAAAGCTTTAAACACACCAATGAAAAATCCTGCATTATCATATTTTGAATGTAACAGATTCTTATTGTCACTCCTATCAGCATATCCAACGACAGGTATTATTAAGTTGCCAATCTTTATCCACCCAGAAAATGATTCTCCACATGATTCTAGATTTTTTTTTCTATTTACATCTATTGTGAATTGAAGCTTTTTATGCTGTCCAGCATATAGATTGCAATTTAAACCACTATTTGAATCTAATTTAAACTGTCTAGTACTACTCTTGCAGTTGATACCATTAATAGCAAAACAGTTTCCTCTGTTATGAACAGTTAAAGAAAATTCCTTCTTATGCGACAAATAGCCAATATCTATTACATTTGGAGAAGCAAAAAACATACTCATTTCAACGACACACTTTATTTCATGGGTAAAACTAGGCTGTTCAGAATTTGCCTTGATTGTTATTAATATTGTAAATCGTTTATCATTTTCATTTGGCAGCATAACTGTCATAGGCAACTCCTTGTATGAATCAGCACCTATCTCAATGGGTAGATTTAAATCATCAAAAACTACCAGATCTCCTCTTACTGATGTTATCCTTGCCAATGCATTATTTGATCTTATTTTCAATTTTCCTTTAATTTCAGCACTCATGTAATTCTCATAAAACAGTAGTTTAGAAGGCAATACTTCAATTTTGGGCCAAACCGCTTTTACATGGATTCTCAATGATAATCTCTTCAATACATATCCATCTGGCTCTTTGATATCTATATGCAATAAACATGGTTCATTAACGTCAGATTCCGGACTGACTACTATAATAGGAGAGTAAAAGCCGTTAGACTTTAGAGGTTTTTCTTCCATTTCCATCACAGTTACAGAATTGCCAATGATTTCACAACAAACAATAGTCAATGATACATCACTTTTGTTCCAAATTTTCAGACCAGTATAATGAGTAGCAATCCTAGGAGTGACATTAAATGATATACGAGGATCGTGATTCATATCATGTCTATTGTCATCCAAAGTAACTTCTATCTTTGGTCTGTATGCTTCATAACTTACTTTAAATGTGCAAAATATTCTTTCACAGAAGTATATTCTGGCCTTCATTTCTTTATCATATACAGCTGTTGTAGTAAAAGTAATCTTCTGAGAAATTTTGTCATGAGGTTTTACAATTTTCTCATCAGTATCAAACTTTAAATGGGAAGACAGACTTACAAACTTGATACGTAGTGGTAAATCATATATATTTTCTAATTCAAAACAACGCTCAACTGTTCTGCCTAGAGATACCTTATCAACATGTAGCAAATATAAATCTCCATCGTGTAGATACTGAAGATCTTTAAGAACTAACTGAGTATTAAACTCTTCACATTTCTGCCTAATTGTAATTGTGAATGAGCAATCTGAATCTGATCGCAATTTTAAAGATGCTTTCTCCTGCAATGCTCCAACTGTCATCATCTTATAATTTGGCAGCAGTCTTAATCTTTCTTGGCAACAACTTTCAACAATTCCATCTGACGATGGTAATACATGAGTTGTTTTAGTTACAAAACAGAATTTAAAATCTGTATCAGTGTTGTTATTCAATAACAAGAGTAGTTCTGATGAACGTATATCACACAAACCCTTTACTATGGTTCCAAAATCAATTTCTAAGCTTGGACATATTTCAGCTGAAAGCAGTTCTTGCACATCAATTACAAAACGTTTCGAAATCTTTAACTTAGAAGCATCAATACTCAATATGTTTTCTGGAAGATCTAGAAAAACATCCTTTAATTTTTTGAGATATGTTGAGCTTGATTTATTCTTGCTCTTCTTTTCTTGTAGGGAGTTATAAATTTCCCTTATCTTTCCATAAATATTAGATTTGTTTGGAATATCCAAAACTCTTTTAACAAACTTTAGTATCTCATCCAAACAGGTCATGTCATCATGCAAAATACTGCAATTCATTAAATTTGACAATAATAACAGAACAGATAAACTATTACCATGAACTTCTGAGAGCAAGCGTTTAAATGCTGTTATCTCTTGAAGTATCCTTTCTGCAATTTCCTTCTGTTTAGGTGTATAGATGCTTTCAAAAGTTAGTAGTTGGTCCAACCCAAAGATAGTTCTAAACGTAGATTTAAAAAAATTCCCTTCTTTAAGCAAATCTCCAGTCTGCTTTATTTCTTTATGACTTTTAGAAAAATACTCTTCATAAGCTTTTTTGTATGCTGCACAAATGTCATTAATATCACTAATAGCGGTCACGCAGAATACCACATGATCCATAACTGCTTTACCATATTGAATTATAGAATCTCGATCAAGATGTTTAGTAACATGTCTGTTGTTAACCATATCTTCCATAGATTGTGAAATATTCTCAGAAATTGAAGATATCTCATGAATAAACTGATCAGCATCCTTGAAAAAAGCTGGAAGCTTCTGCGTAATAGCCGTATGCAATGGAATGTTGTTAGAAACACTGACAAAATCAGTTAATGGTTGTACATCCATAATGGGAACCTCTTTAAGTTTCGGTGGTTTTGGTTCTTCCAGGTCAGAGAGATTTCCCAGTTTTGTCAGGCACTTCTCACAATCATCAAACAGATTGAAAAAACCAGCATCATCTGCTGCACACCCTTCAAATCTAATAATTTCCTTTTCATTCGGTAATATTTCTACTTGAAAATCATATTGAAACTTGACTGTACCAGTTTGATCGTTGATTTCATCTTCAACCATCCATTTTTCCTCATTGGCATGATGCAAAACTATTTCGCCTTCAAATACTTTTATATCTTTAGACTTTCCAGCAAATATAGTTGCTTTAATGACATACTTGAATTCTTCATTTGTAAGTGTTGGAGCATATCTTTGTGGTAATTTCATAGAAACAATCTTCTCTTTTTCTTTCTGTTTAGCCGGGAGGACTTTCATTCTTTCTTCACAACCATTATATGACAAAAGTAAACACAGACCATGTTTCCCAAATGACTTCTTAATTGTCTCCCACTTGGTACGAACAAGGTTGAATGATATGAACTGAATCGATATGGAAACAGAAGTCTTGAATAAAACTGTATTATGCATAAAATCTGGTAGTATTGAGTTTGAAATATACGTCTCCATCAAACTATGCATTTTTTTGGTCAATTGAAGGAAATGATTTCTATCAGAAATATTGAAACTTTCTACATCATTAAACCTTTCAAACAAACGAAAGAGGTTTTTCATAGCATTTTGAAACAAATCAGCAATTTCATCTGTCCTTGTGATAAACTCGTTCTTCTTCTCATTATGTTTTCTCATTTCTGATTCATTTTGCGCTTTGATCTCTTTTTTTGTATTCTCAAATGCTGATGCTTCCTTCTGATATTCTGATATTCACTATCTTTCATAGTATATAAGCTTCTCTCATTGTAAATAATGTACTTGTAGCTTGAAACCACTCTGTAGAAAGTTTTTCACATGTATCGACATAATTATGCTGCTTCAATTTTGTTACCAACGATTTGACATAATTTGAAAGAAAGAACAAACGTCCTGCATAATAGCCCTTTTCAAAATTTCTAGATGTTTGAAGTTCTAAAATGCCAGGAAGACCAGTATCAGGTCCTTCAGCTTCTAAGTGGTCTTCTATTTCAGCATCTGGTTTGCATATGCTGTAGCAAATTGTGTTAATTTGTTCACTTGACTCCAATATAAAGGTTTGAAATCTAATACTGGGTGAAGTGAAGAGCTTAAGATCCCTAAATCTTATATTTGCCAGTTTCATCATTTCTTTTAAAGCATTATAACAATAATCTCTAAACAGGGAGGAAATTTTATAGTTGTAAGGATTAGATGAATTTAAGGATTGGAGATCCATAATGATACAATTTTTATTTTCTGACACTGATACTGCATGCAACATTTTGTCAAAGGATTGATTCAGAAATAATTGAGACATAAAGCAAGATAATTTTAAGGCGACATTAACAATAAGTTGTAATCGAGACTTTAGGTTTATTCTCCGACTTGTTATTATTTTCATCATTGTGTTACATAACTCCTGTAGGCGACAACAACCAAACATTTCCAATTCCTTTGAGCAAGCATATTCACAAGTCATCCTAGCAAGTTCAGAAGAAACATCATGACTATCATCTACAACGATTTCACAGGATAGAGTAAATAACCTTTTCAAACATTGGACAGCATTTATTAAGGAATGGGTTTCTTCTTTTGTTAAAGATTGACCATTGAACTTATCAACAAGAAGTAGAAAGTGCTTTCGTAGAATATCCAAATAATTAGAAATATTAATGAGGTCTCTCATCATCAGGGTTTTCATTAACTTTCTTTCATCATCCAAGTTAAACTGTTTGATTTCAGGTTCAGAGTTAAGTATATCCCACACATACAAAACTTCCTCTGCCAAAGCATAAACTGAAACAGATCCCAAATCATTGGCGGATTTAATTTCATCATAAAAGCAACTACTTTCGGCTAAAACTCTGTCATGTAGTATCTGAATTTGACTATGATCATTAGGAATGGATGACAGACCTGATTCTGTAAGCAATGATGAAAGGAACTTAGAATCTTCCATATTACCAGTTTTCTGCATGCAATACAAGACAAATCTGGAAAAGAATTTAGCTAAGTGAGAGACTTTGACTTTATAAACATTCTTTAAGAAGAACACTCTGCTACACAATTTCCACAATCGTTCATGGACATCAACTAACGCATCAAATTGAACAAGTTTCAAAGTCAATTCATTATCTTTCATTACACTGTGGACCAAATTCATTATTTCCACAACAATATTTGAGTATGATCTTCTCATATCATTTTCATCAACACTATCAGTATGTCTTTCATATAATGTTTGAAATGATCTGCATACACTTGATAAAGAACAATTCCCAATACGCAAGATTCGATTAAATATTTTGTATAGCATTGATCCACTTCCAAGCAAATTAGTTAACTTTGTGACTAATTCATCTTTTTGGGTAAATATCTTGACTTGTAATGACAACAAATGTTCCTTTGCTTTAGAAAGATGATCAGAGTTGCTGATAAGGTACATGCTTTTGTAAAACTCCTCACTTTTCAGAAACTGACTTAAATGGTGTGGTTTAATACACTTTTCATCTTGACCTTCTTGGACAATAAAACAATATCCAACGATTTCCAGAACTTCTGTATACATCAATGCCAACTGAATAGAATACTTTTGAATTACAATAATTAACTTCTGGAACGTTTCAGTGAACATTTCTGCATACTTGTTGATCAGACTCTTCTGTTTAAAATCAGAACCATTTATACTTTGCAAAATTCAGTTTTCTTTTTCTCAAAATTGATACATTCCCTTTCCCATTGTAATTCCTCTTGCTTCTTGACTGAGTATTGGGTGAAAGCTGAATCTACCCCTGAAACATTGCCAAAACGCCCATTTGCTCTAACAGTCTTCTCATGGAAAATTCTCTTTTCTTCAAATTCTGTTTCCAACTGTTTTAATTGTGTTTCAAGAAAAGATTTCGATTCTTCCAGCTTTTGTTTCTCAAAGTCATATTTTCCTTTATTACCATCAGCAAGCAATTTAACCTGCTCTTCAAAATCTAGTGTTCTTATCTTTTCCATACCATCCTCAATTACTGACCAAAACATATGACTTATGTCAATCAGATTACAGTTTGAAAATATGATATAAGCAGGTGAATTGCTGTCCTCCAATTTTTTACTTAGGTTTAAAATAGATGATATCCTGTCAAATATACGATAAGTAAATGTTTGTATAAAGTTATCCGTAAATACTTGTCCAGACTCTGCAGTGAAAAAACATTTAAGTTCATCAAGAATAGATCCCTCGGACATCTCAGTACTTTTTAAATTTAACATCATGTGGATCGACTCTGTTGATTTTGTTAATCCTATCAGGAAATCTGTTGGCTGAAGAAAGTCCGGTTCTAATACATGTTTGGTTGCAAGTGGTTGCTGCAGATATCTGAGCAAAATATAGTGATACTTTGCCAAATTCTTTATTCTACTACTGTAAGAGCCAAGGTTTAGTAGTTTGTCATTGATTGTCATGCTGACAAAACTATATAATTCATCAAAATTATGTCCACGAAGCTCCTCTAAGGCACTTAAATGCCCTTCTTGAAGTAAACAGCTTAGAACATACAATCTTTGGTTCACATCTTTCAAATCAACAGGCTGTTGCTGAAGTACTACTTTTAAGCTGCTTATATGAAGTAAACACGATGAACTCTTAACATAACTTTTCATATTATCAATATGCCGTAAAAGGTTCTTTGCAATATCTGATAAATCTTCAAACAGGAGTGATATTGCTCTATGGACAATCTCTAGTGCTCTTCGTTTATTTATACATGTTAGGTACAACATGAAAATACGTTCAAACTCACTTGAATCATATTTTGCTTTACCTGAATCCAATTTTTGCAATTCGCATTTGAGTTGCTGCATATCTCTACCATAATCGCCATCAGCAAAATGACCAGATGTGGTAATACTCATCTCATTTTCTGCTATATTGTTGGGAGAATCTGTCTTGGCAATACCTTTTATTGCAAAAGGATCAGAACTTCGTTCATCATCAATTTCCTTACAACTCATACTTATATCTTCTTTCAAAAATGAGGCTGTTTTTTTAAGAGAGCTGAACACCTTTTCAGATTCATGACTATTATCTCCTCTAAGTAAATTTGCATCTGTTATTAACTTCCCAATATCTTGCAAGAGACCATGAAGATTGTATTCAGTAGCTTTAGTATAAAAAACTTTCAAGTCTTCCTGGAAATTGTCTATTTTTGAAAACCAATTTTTTCTTTTCCCATCTTCCTCTTCTGGAATTGATAGCAATAAATCCGGTTGATCATCTTCTTGTTTGTTCAATAAGAAAGATATACTTTCCAAGTTAAACCTTATTTCTTCATGTGGCTTCCCAAACATACTATTCCTTAAAAAATCATTAATCTCATTACAAACTTGAAGTAAATCATTGGCTAAATTACCACATACCAACTTGATTTCATTATGTGAAGCATGAATGTTTGATATAAATATTTTGAAACCATTCAGTAAGATATCTGTTGCTCTGACACAAAAGTTGTGTAAGTTGTGAGGGTTGATTGTCATAGCATAGTTATAAAGTTTGTTTATATTTTGTTGAAATTTCTCAATTAAATCAAAAACAATGATATATTGATTGACGTGATTGTCAAACATACTTTCTTCAATACTGTCTTTAATTTTCATCCAACATATTCTTTTTTCGTTAGATTTTAGAACACTGAAGAGTAAAGCTTTTTCGACAACATCCTTTGGTTGTAATGTATTTAACATTTCCTTGTAAATCCTCTTAATCTTTAAATCAATCCCTGATAGATCAAGTCTCTCCAACTTGTTAAGACGTTGCAAAACACCAATGAAGTCAAAGTCATTCCTCTCATTTTCTTCAATTAAAGAAATAGCATCATTAATCAAAGTGAAAGTTGATATGATTGAAACGTTATTAATTACCAAAGTTCTCTTCGGGAAGCAGAAGCAATAAGACAATGATTGGGGCAATAGAGGGAAATCTAGGGTGTATCCATATTTCTTGACTAAGTACTCATAAAA
>JAULBZ010004330.1:0-14932 GCA_032360805.1 Neoturris breviconis | reverse complement strand
AACTATGTTGTCACCAACTTCTCCAGCGTAAGGAAGGATCATCAGCGGCTCTATGATGTTCTCTGTATTATCAGGTAATGTAGGAGCAGTTGCTGGGTTGTCATGACATTCTTTTGACTTGCGTAACACTTGTTTGATAATCCAGTTGGGATAATCATTTTTCTTAGAAAATACATTTTTAAGGTGTAAGATCTCCTCATTTAAATGATGTTGTCTTTGGGATAGAAGTCGAAATATTAGACTTGGGAAATATAACTTCATCTTGGTTTCCCAAATAAAATTTATAATGCTTCTGGATCCTTTTTATCATTAAGTTTTATGCCCAAAGTAACATTTTTAAAATCATAAAGGATTTGAATCCAAATAAAGAGAATGGACATGATAATATTTCCATTAAGATAATCCAAATGTGTGGTGATTCTATTACTTGTCCATTAAAGCTGCTCTTTGAAACAGCAATTAGAAAAAACTGCTTTCCCGATTCTTCGAAAAAACCAATTTCACTTTTACCGATATTTGGAAAAATATTTGAAAAAGTTGTCCGTAACAGCTTATTTTCAGAAGAATATTTTCTTGTCTGTTAGTCAATCTGGCTTCCCCATAAGGGCGATTTCTGCACTGCACAATTAATTGCTATCACTCATGAAATATACAAGTCATTTGATGGTAATCCCTCTCTTGAAACTAGGGGTGTATTTCTTGATATATCGAAAGCTTTTGATAAAGTGTGGCATGAAGGTCTTCTTTACGAATTAAAATGTTTCGGTGTGGAAGGGGGGTTCTATAATATTTTAGAAAATTATCTGCATAATCGTAAGCAAAGGGTGGTTCTATGTGGTCAGTCATCTAGTTGGCTTAATGTTAATGATGGTGTTCCACAAGGTTCTGTTCTTGGTAACCTCGTATTCTTAATATATATTAATGATCTTCTCGAAAACATTATTTCTGTATCAAAATTATTTGCTGATGACACGTCTATTTTCTCTACTGTTCCTGACATAACAAGGTCTAGTATGGATTTAAATCTGGACCTTTCCACCATAAGAGATTGGGCTTTTCAATGGAAAATGACTTTTAAACTGGAACCTAATAAACAAGCAACAGAGGTTGTTTTCTCCCACAAAAAGAAACCTGCCAACCACCCCCTATTTTAATGACTCCATTGTATTACCTTCGCTATAAAAAAACATCTTGGATTAGTCCCTGATGAAAAACTTACCTTTGATCATCATTTGAATGAGAAGATATCTAAGGCTAACAAGGGTATATCGCATATTAAACAATTGCATAAGTATCTTCCACGTCAGATATTGTGCATTTACAAATCATTTGCATGGCCACATCTTGAGTACGCTGATATTATAGAATCGGTCCAATACAATGCTACTTTTGATATAACTGGCGCTATCAGAGGTTATTCCCGTGAGCGTCTTTACCAGGAACTTGGTCTTAAAAGCAATATTGTTTCTGAAAACTCGTCTGACTATTTGCGTTCCTTACTTCCTGTGAAACAAAATTCCTATGATCAAGCTAGAGGTAATTTGTTCTGCAACATTAAACAGAATACTGAACATTTTAAGAATTCTTTTTTGCCCTACTGTGTAAACAAGTGGAATAAACTAGGACTGGGATTGAGAAATTCTCCGTCAAGTTTAAGAAAGGCCTTCCTGCTTTTATTCGGCCAAAAATGTGACACAATTTTCTTGATACCCTAAATCCTCTTTGTAGTTGTGGTCTTGAAATAGAATCTACTAATCATTATCTCTTGCGCTATCTCTTTTATATGCCTATAAGGACAACACGGTATTATCCAATTACATTTGGGAAATAAAGAAAGAATCCGGTGAAATGCCAACATTAAACCTAAGTACATAAATATGATTTGCATACACACATTATACGTCAGTGTTTGAAATATGTCTTTATTAAGATGGCAATGTTTCAATTCAAATAAACATTTGGAACACCTTTTTTAAGGTAAAATTATGTCAGGTCACTGTAGAGGAGTGTAGTAAAATTTCATATCCAGGATATACACCCCAATTTTACATGGCATTAGGATTTCATGTCCTTATTAAGTCGATAAAGTTGCAGGTCAAATAAACAATTGGAACATCTTTATCAAGGTAAAATTATGTCAAATCAATGTGGAAGAGGGTAGTGAAATGTCATATCAAGGATAAACACCCAAATTTTACTTGGCATTAGGATTTCATGTCCTTATTAAGTTGATACAGTTTCAGGTCAACTAAATCATTGGAACACCTTTTTAAGGTAAAATTATTTCAGGTCACTGTGGAGGAGAGTACTAAAATTTCATATCATAGCCTGAAGCAATGCTCAAAAATAACTTCTCCACAGTGGAAATGAATTGTATACACACATAATATATCATACATCACATCATTTATATATACCATGTATAATAAATGAAGTATACTTTAACTTAATGCATTTGTTTTAAATGTACTTATAAACATTACACTTAATTTATTAAGTTAACACTTATTAAACATTTTAAAGTAGTATATTAAACATAATATGAATAGAAACATGGTATCTATTAGCAGTAATACAATTTTGTAAAGTAGGTTGTAAAGTAGGTGGTTGTCATCATCTTAAATTATTATTAAAATTGAAAAGAAATAAAAAAACAACGAAATAGAAGATTAGATATTCATTAAAACAAATTCTTTCATTAAAACATTTTCCTCTGTTGAATTGTGTATTGTCATTATATTTCTAATTTGAATTGGGAGTAACATACAAGTTTTTTTTATTATTATTATTAAACTCTTCCCATGTTGAATTGTGTATTGTTATTGTATTTCTAATTTGAATCATGAGTCATTAATAATGTTATAAATATATTTGTGATGGTAATTAAATAGCCCTAAATTGAATATACATTAATACACATTAATATTTATTTCAAAATTGAAGAAGGAAGCTTCCCAAAATCAAAATGGAGACTTCATTCTTGAAATGTTAAAAATTATTTTTTCTCAAAAATACAACGAAATAGCCGCCAAAAAATATTCATGGTCAAAGTCTCATTTAATATCATTTTGATGAATGTGGTCAAAGAAAATATATTTTTTAAAACATTTTGAAGTCCAAACGTGACCCTGGTCAAATCCTTATAAACTGAATTCAAAAACTTTCTAAGTCAACAAAAATCATGAGAAAATCATTTAAGTCTCCACTTTTGAAAAAATCCCTTTTTCACCGATACCTGGTCCCGAATTGACAAAATTGAAAATAATTTGGCCAGCGGTCTCATAATATTGCCTAGAATGTCAAAACCAAATTTCAGGACGTTACCATGCCTTTTTGGTCTATTGGCCCAAATAAAGTTTGGACCCTTTTTGCTTAAAGCTCGGAACTGAGTGGACAAAATCAAAAGATTTTGACGAGCCTTTCTAGAATATCGCCACGAATGCTAGTACAGAATTTCTAAATGCTTGCACTTTGGAAACATGCTCTATTAAGAAAAGTGGGGTGACGCCGTCGCAAAGTGATAGCAATAGCTTATCCAAACTTTTTTTGGTGGGCTAAAAATACAGCTGCGTGTAGTTAAGGACGATTCCGAATTTGAAAATAGAATAATTAATCAAATGAAAAAATGTTTTCTTAAAAATAATTATGACGTAAATTGTGAAATTACCTCAGTTTTGGCTCAAAATACTGTTTTTAGATTTTCACATCCTTCCTTAACTTAAGGGAATACTTGTATTTAAAACTCTCCAGCAGGTTTTGGCCCAAGTTTTTGGAAATTAGGACAATTACATTTTTTGTCATATCTTTATGAAAACCATGTTACATCCAGTTAATAATAGATATACAGTATTTATTTATGAATAATAGATCTTTTCATTAATATATAACATTATATTTATATATGTATCAAGAGATCTTTTATGTCGGTGATTATATATTATTTTATAAAGATATAAAGGATTTTAACTTGTTTTTAAAGTGTAGCAAAACATTTTAGTTGCAAAAGCTTGTTTTGTCATCTTGAGAATTTTTTCCCTAAAGCATGTAATATCCAATGGCTCTGGAAGTGTTCTTCGTACAAAACTTGTTCAAAGTCAGCAGTAAAGACGATAGAACAACGTATTTTATTTCTATGATATTAATAAAACAGAAAATATACCAGCTGTTATATATATCTGCATTTAACATTTTCCTGGTACTTAGTGCTCAAAATAAGAGGAAATAATCACTATGGAGGAGTGATATTTGAGCATAGCATAGCATATAAAGCCTGAAGCAATGCTCAAAAATCGCTCCTCCACAGTGATTATTTCCTCTTATTTTGAACACTAGTACTATTTCTTAACAGGTGATGTCACTTTTAACCAATGTAATGGCTTTATTTAGAACGAATTTGCCTAACAGATATCCGCCTATAATTTCAATGCTGCGTGAAAACTACATATTTGTTGATCATGTAAAAATTGAATATATAAAATATAACTATTTTTAAGGGATTTAAGGCAGATTTCCACTTATGAATTTAAACAAAAAAGTTCGCAGAGAAATTAATTTTCGAAGTATAACTAAAGTCAACTTTTTAAGCGGAACAAGCATAACCGATTAGATTACAGAAAAGTAATTTGTCTGCAAATGTTTTCCTCCTCAAATTCTTAAGTGGAAATATTTCGTTTAAATGTTAAAATGTAGAGCTGGTTATAACCACTAATTCCATATATTATTAAAAAAAAATATAAAAATACAAAGAAAATTATATATCCTAACATTTAGGGACAAGTCAAAATTCGAGACCGACTACACTTAGCATCCATTGGATGCAGTGCAGCCTCCATGTAATACTTAACAAAAGGGCCCAAAGAAGCTATATTACCAGCTGCCAAAAAGTATGCCAAGACCTAGTTTGCCTTCAATTTGAAGAACCGGTGCCATAAAATTAAAATGTTGCATATCAAAATGGTGTAAGCTAAAGCGAGAACCATTCATAACAAAGGAACAGATGAACAGACGTTTTAATGCATCTAAGTGGTCTTTTTATATTATTATTTGTTTTTTGTGTTTTTTTAGGAATAGATGGAAACAGTAGGGGAGGGTCAACCCATAGTGTAGTCAGTTTCAAATTTTGACTCACCTCTTATAGATAATATTCTAGCATGTCCCTCATTTAAATACCATTTCTCCTCCCTCTAACTGCCTGCTCTATTTTTTAGAATCTTATTTATTAAATAGTTCATGATAGTCACAGTTAACCAAGCAACGATTTCCACTGTTTTCAGTGTGAGATAGTTAAAGATAGTTGAGAGAAATTGTTCTTCTTCAAAGGTATTATGCTTGTTCCCAATGGATAAAAACTTGCTCAAAGACTGCAGTAGAGATGTTAGAATGTTTTCAGCAAATAATCAATATGGAGGAGTGACTTTTGAGCATAGTTTCAGGCTATAAAACATTAAACTATGCTCAAAAATCTCCAGTCAGATTATTTACTCTATTTTCCACCACTGCTATGAGCTTACTCTAAAAATATTCACATGAAGCTAGGCTCAAAAATCACTCCATGAGAATGTTTCTTTTGTTTTTATTTTGAGTCATATAACATAAACTATACCCAAGCCTCAAGACAACGGTTAAACATCATCCGTGGATTAGTGTTTTTTGAGTGTTTTCAGCTTCACAGCTGAAAACTGTACTAAAAAATACTTCTCCATAGGTGAAGTCTGACCGTTATCTCGAGGATTGTATACCTATATTTATTATCACATAATGACAAGTAAAAGAAGAGCAATTTGAGTATCAAGTTGGCATAACTGGCTGAATATAATATGTGGATCAATTAGAAAATAGTCTAATCTGAGCAGGCAAATACTACAATTCTAATTATTTTCCCATAAGTTTCTAAAAAGTGAGCATGCAAGTTTCCCTCTCTCACACACCACCCTTAAAAAAATATTTTATTTCTTGCCACTTTGTGATTGTTCAGTATCGCTGTTAAAAACCCAGCGTTACTTCGTCTGCTGGTCATGAAATCTCTTTATCATTTCTTCACGGATTTCAAATTTCTTTATCTGGAAGAATAAAAGTTTAGTTGTAATGCCATTTTGTCACTCAAGCTTTCACTTGACAAAAATAGTTATTCAGCATATATGGATCAATCAGTTTTCCAAATAAGAGTAACTAATCACTGTGAAGGAGCGAATTTTAAAAGCTTGAAACTATGGTCAAACATCCCTCCGACCATAGTAATTATTTACTTTTATTTTGAAAACAAACATAGTACTATAGTCGTAGTACTAACCTTTCCAGTTACAGTCATTGGATATTCATCAACGAATTCTATATAACGTGGTATCTTGAAATGTGCTATCTGAAATGGAAAGACAATAGTTGAAAGCCATGAAAAGACATCCTGAATGATAATTATAGTCTCTAAGACATAAATAAGAATTTTAATTATATTTTAATCATATCCAAGCCTCAAGCTGAGAACTGCGCTCAAAAACACTCCTTTAAATCATATTTTTAGTTTTGGTTGAAATATCTCTTATTATATGTGTGGAATGTAAAGCAATCTTCATTGGAGCGCAAAATTGCTGTTGTACTGTCCAGTGGGCAAAAACCTGTTTAAAGTATGCAGTAAAGACAGTCTTTACTACTGACTTTAAACAATGTTTTGCCCACTAGGTTTGTTCCTACAAACTTCAAGTTAAAAAAGAGCAGGAAATAAAGTTTAATAATTTTTTTTTGAATGGAATGAAATATATTACATTATTAAGAACGCAAGCATGCAAACATGAATAATATTAGCTAACATAAGGTTTAAATATATGATTTTTCTCTTGATAGTGTGTGATTAACCAGGTCATTCGATAAACTATTAATTTGGATTCGCTATTTCCAGATATAAACATTTACGTCATTAATTTGGTCATCATTAAATTGCACTTACATTCCCTTTACAAAAGTCTTTAATTTCTTCCACTGTAGCATCCACATTTCTTTTCAGTCTATATAAGGTGAAAACATTTATACAGTAGTCGAAAGAATAACAAATAACTACAGAAGAGGGATTTTTGATTTTTGAGCATAACTTTAGGCTTTTTAGCCTGAAATTATGCTCAATCAAAGCAACGGTATTGAAAGTAGTCTGTCAAACTGAGCAAAAGTTTAATGTAGCACACATTAAACATCAGAGTATGTATGTATACACTATTATAAGAATGCTATGTTCTTATTTGTCATAATGATGTATTTAATTTTATGCTTTATAAAATAGAGAATATATAACACAAAGCATTAGCAGAAATCAATAGAAGAATATATTTTCTCTGAATTGTTTTATTAAAACATTTCCTGTTATTGTATAGTCCACTATAATATTATTTCTAATTTCACATTGGAATACAAAAATCATTAACTTTCTCATGTTCTATGACCCTTAATTACGTAACATTAATATTTTTTCAAAAATTAAAGAAGGAAGCTTTCCAAAATCGAAATGAGTATTTCAATTTTAAATTTTTTTAAAAGAAAATGGATGCCAGTAAAGATTAACGATCTAAGTCTCATAGAAAATTAGAATGCCAAAAAATGATCAAAGTCTCCACTTCTTCCTTTACAATTTGGGTGAGATATTTGCTTGAATGTGGTCAAATCCTCACAGAAATGACATTTTCAAAAAATTTCTAAGCAAAAAAGGAGAAAAAAATTGGCCAGCCTAGAATTTCAATACCAGATTTCTAGATACCACACCTTCTTAGTCCATTAGACTAATACTCGGTCATACTCCTCCACAGAGATTATTTGCTCTTAATTTAACCACTGTTATAACTCATTTAATAATTGCAGTCCTTGAAATAAGAACAAATAATCACTGTAGAGGAGTGACTTTTAAGCATAGCTCAGGGTTAACCCCGTAGACACGCAACATCGAAAGATTGACAAAACAATGTCGTTTTGACATCATTCTGATGTCATGTGCTGGCAGGTTACTCTCCACAAAAGATCAATTTCGCGAAACCGATTTTTAACATTTTATGAGATTTAGTTTACAAGCTTGAAGATCCACATACTGGTAAAACGATAAAGTGTCACAGATTATTGACCTTTTAAAATATAGAAAAGCTTCAAAATTCTAGAGACTACGAAAACTGAGTAACAAATGCAAGAGATAATAGCGCATTTAATATCACACAGAATTGAAACAGAAACTTACTTGATCCATGCACACAATTCTTCTCCCATTCTTTTATCCGGAACTCCTACAACCTGTAATAGATATTATACACTGAATTACTTTGCAATGTTCCAATGAAAAATTCAATGTAAGCACACAAGAAGCAAATAGCAAAACATAATATCTGTGGTGAACAGATTAACAACATCAATTAATGATTTGATTAAGCAAGAAAAAAATCATTCCCAACAGTAATATATTATTCAGAGCAATTTTTCATTTCGGTTTATGTTATTACACAATCAGAAAGAATTTCAATATTTTCTGGATTGGTCAGATAAAATAGAAATAGAAATGAAATGAAATAAGCCATTAAGTGCCTAAAACAGGTATGCCACCAGTGCGATGTCTCTTATCATATAGATTTTCTCATACTGGTTTTATGAGGAGTTTGTTGACCAAGAGAAAGAGCGATGAGTTCATTATAACAAACTTTTTTTATACTGGGGGTTTGTTACACAGAGAGTGTACTGTATATACGAAAAATGTACTTTGATAAATGCAGATACCGTATTACGGCGTGTATAAGTCAACGTGGTATATAAGTCGACCCCTGTTTTTAGTGAATAAAACCAAGCTTTAAGGTGATACCCGTGGTATAAGTCGAGTACCTTCTTGGAGTTAGTGCTATGCTCATAACACCTTATAATCCAGAAAAAATATACTGTATAATACAAAAAATGCACTTTGATAAAAGCAAATAAATGAATTTACAATAGGACAAAGCATTGGCAGAACAATTGACAAATATACTGGCTTCTTCGATAAAATATTTGCTTCCTATTGCAAAAAAGACCACACTAATATTATTCCAGTTTTCTTATAAAAAACAAAAACACACTTTCTGTATAATATCTTGTTGCATTGAGGTTTAGCGCCATTGCAGTGTGATAAAAATATTGCATTTGCATAGGATAAAAAATACCACACTGGCGGAAACCCAGCTTAAATATGCCCTGGTGATTACACAAGTAACCCTATAATGACAGATACCATAAACCTTTGCTTTGTTCCCTTAATATTCTGTGAAGCAAAAAACAAGAAAAATCTCATACCTGTACATCTTCGATTTTAGGATGTTTATAAAGAAAGTTTTCTACTTCAGTTGGATAAATATTCTCACCACCTCTAATTACCATATCCTACAAAATGCATAAAAAATATAATAAATTAAATTATTTCAAAATTTGAAACAGATTCAACAACCATGAAATTGATTGGATTCAGAAGCCAACACTAATTTTTATTGTCCGTTATTATTTACATTGATTTCAAATAATATGGAGAGAAAGAAGATTCTTATTTAAAGATTTCCAGATCTACGCACAAACCTCAAACGTTTAGTAAAAATTCCAGGATTTTAAGACATTAGATTCAAATGAATACCACAGAAATCAGCAAAGCTTTCACAGACCAAGCAAGAGGGAAGTGAGACTCACACTGAGAATCTTAAGAATATGCATATACTGTGATAAACAATCTATAAACAAGATATAAACAAGCTAGTATAGTACTCAACAAAATTTCTTTTAAAAAAGTAAATAAATTAATAACCTTTAAACGTCCAACAATTCGGGTATAACCATTTTCATCTAATGTTCCAAGGTCACTAAAGAAAAAGATAATTAATGACACAATCAACATAGTACAGTTGATATAGACTACCAATACGATCCCATATTATATTTCTGGACTGTATTGTCACCAATGTCAATCATTTCGTAGTTTTTCACAATGTATAGCATTATATCATTATTACATAAGAAAATTCAACTTCAAAATTCTACAAGATATAAACCACATCTTATAAAACAGATACAAACATTCACCTAAATCCATGTAAATCTATTGCTATTGATTGAATGAAAACTATAAGCTAACACGTACCCAGTGTGAAACCATCCATTAGGATCAATAGCTTCTTTGGTTTTATTCTCGTCATCCCAATAACCTTGAAATACATTGTGACCACGATAACACAATTCACCAGTTGTATTTAATGGAACAATGTTTCCAATCTCATCAATAACTTTCACCTGAAAACAGAAAAAAAATTTAAAAGTTAAAAAGATTTATTACAAATAAGACCCTGATCACCTGTGGAGGAGTTTCCTAGCCAAAAACTATACTAAATAATTTCTCCTCCATAGTTAGTCGATATCAGATAGCTATTTTCAGACTTGCAAGAAAACTCCAACCTATTTATTGCAAGATTATTAATTCCATACTTGTGGTAGCACTGTAACTACAATCCTGATTGCCAAATTACTGCAAATCCTTGAATAAGTGCTAGGACGCTTAATAAATGTTCAAAGTTTTATTAACAAAACAAAACAGTTGGAGAAGTGAGATATTTGAAAGATTAAAAATAAAAGATAAACCAAGAGAGAAAATCTTTTTTTTGTCAGGTTAAATCAATTAAAATTAACAAATTCAACAAAAATGAATCTGTACAATAATGTGTTAGGTCAATAAACTTGTAATGGATTGGATTCTTCAGGACAAAGAAACCAATCCGTTACAAGATCATTGACTCAGTACTCTCCTCTGCAGATTTTATTTTTTAGACGGTCCTTAATGGTAACAATAAAATTGTTGCGCATTTCCTTTTGTTTTAGCAGCTACTATTATAATGTCAAAATCAAGTTTGTATTAAGAGCACTATATAGGTGAGCGGCGCTTATTAGAGAGAAGTGCTTATTAAATTTCGGGGATTTTAATAGAAGGCCGTAACTTTTTTTGAATTGAAAATTTAGAATCTTAGAATTTATTGTATCTCAGAATGAACACTATCGAGTTTTTCCATGTTCATATGTAGAAAATCGACTTGTTTTGGTAATATCCAAGATTTTTTGAAACTGTTTATTTTTATCTAGCATTGAAGTTTTGCTCTCCGCAATCAAAATAGGGTTGGTTCAATTGTTGACTTCCTTTTTTTAATGACACTTTATTAAAATTAAAATTTTAAATTTCTCAATATTATTCACCAAAATGGTTGTATTCTATTAAAAGACAAGAAAATCTTTTTTACATAGCTATACTGTATATAGCCTTTAAAATAGATTGTTACCTCAGTATGTGGTATAATTCTACCAATGGTTGAAACTCTTAGTTCTATTGGTGAATCTCGAGAGCACATATTTGTAGCAGGACTTGTCTCAGTTAATCCATAGGCAATCTAAATAAAAAACAATGGAAGTTAATGTCATCTTTGTAATATGCAAACACATTAACAAACTTCACCAACTGCATCTAATGGAACAATTTTTACATCCTCATTATTAATGTTCACCTGGTGATGTTGAAAGAAGCTCACCAAACCAAATAGTTAACCCAGTACATATAATAAATTTACACACCAAGATATAAATCAAATTATTAAAAATGAATCTGTACTGGAGTGTGTTAGGTTAACAAATTTGTAATGGATTGGCTTCTTTGGTACGAATAAACCAATCCATTGCAAGATCGTTGACTCGTTGAGAAATAACAAAAACTCCTCAATTTTTATTTTTCTTATTTTGGTCCCTCAAAAAACATATGCAGAGCATCTCCAAATAATGACTAGAATACTGATATCTATTTCAAGATGATAGCACCACTTTTTCCTAACTGATACTAGGTTTTTGCAGTTCCATGTAAAACATTGCCTCGAATGCTGTATATAAATTTCAAATGTAGTACTTTAGGAGTGCAAATAATAATAGGATGCAACTAAAAAAACATGTAAATTTGTAAGACTCCAATTCTCCAATTCTCCCCTTACCATTTAAGTATGGTGCATAGTTTAACTTTTAGTTAAATCTGTTCAAAGTCTCATAAAAAAATTATTTTTCAAAAATAACCGTGATTGTGGTCAGAGTCTAATAGAAAATTAACATTTAGTAAAAATTCAACGTTTACATGTCTCTCCTTATCATCAGGCATGATATTTGGTTTAACTTTTAGTCAAAGTCTCATAGAAACCAAATTTTCTAAACTTTTCGAAGTCTTCACTTTTGTAAAATCATCGAAAAATACTTGGCCAGTGGTCTCGTAATATTATCATTACCAAATATCAGGATTATACCATGGTTTTTTGGTCGATTTGACGTTCATTTGGTAATCTAAAAACTTCTAAGATTGTTCTCATCTTTTCTGTGATGAAAAGTGCAAAATAGACCCAAGCAGGTAAATATGGTCTGGAAATTAACCTTCTACTACAGTGCATTTCAGGTATAGCAAACTAACCAACTAACTGTTTTGGAGTGGTTTTGTTCTGACTCACTTGCTAAAAATGATGACACTATTCATTGTAATTATTTATTCAGTTAAACAATCAATTAATTGCAAACAGCAGTCAAAATTAGAGTAAATAATCACTGTGGAGTAGTGTATTTTGAGAATAGCTTCAGGCTTTATAGCCTGAAGCTATGCTTAAATATCCCTCCTCCACAGTAATTATTTGTTGTTATTTCAGCCACTAAAACCATTATGTTTTAGAGGTTTTCGAAGCAAAACTTACCGTCATTTCATTGCAATGCATTTTGTCAATAATCTGATGCATTATTTCAATAGGACAAGGTGATCCTGCCATAACACCTGCAAAAATCAATAATCTCATAAGTAATAATACGGACAACATGTCTTGATCTTAATCTGAATGGTCTTCTGTAGTATTTATTATATAACACAATAAAGTACCAATATACTTATTGAGATAAGACTCAGGTGGGCACTAACATGAGCAAAATAATCACTGTAGAAGAGTGAAGTTTGAGTATAGCTTCAGGTTACAAAGATTTCTCCTCCATATCATAATGTCCTTTATATTGATTATTTAATTATATTATTTTAAAAAGTTATTTTCATTTTAATGGGGGTTGAAATAACTGCCAGTCATCACTATGGAGGAAAGATTTTTCAGAATATTTTCAGCTAAATTGGCTGAAAATATTCTGAAAAATCTCTCCTCCAAAGTGATAATCGCTGTAAATAAGCCTGGGATAAGAAATAGACCTGAAAATATTAATTGTGGTAGCTAATGATGAAAATGTTATTTTTAAATATGTACCTGTTCTGAGTGACGTGTAATCATAATTATCAAAATCTGCATGATTCAAAACATCAATAAACATTGCGGGTGTACCGTAAATTGATGTACATCTAACAAAGATATATGAGAGAAATTAAAACAAAGGGATAATGCTGTAACATTCAAAGGGATATCCATTTTAGTTCCATACTTTTTTGATAGAAGGACCAATAAAAGTTGCATAGCTATAATTTGAATTTCTTGGATAATTGTTTTGCAAACGACTGATAGTCGATTCCAATACCACCTTTTGTTGATCAACATTCATTTAATTGAGCGCCCAGATATTTTAACAGCCCTTGAGTGGCTTGTTACCAATGATGCAGGTATGTAATTGTGCTTATGCACCCTCTGTAATGTAGTGATCATTGATTTTCTTCATACCAGATCGATACAACGTTTGGTTTAATATTTGGGATTACAATCATATTGCATACTTATATAACCGAGTATCCCTAATATCCAAGATTTAATTGACACAGTATTTGGTTGGCATATAACTTTCCATATGACAGGCTCAAAGGGTTAGGATGTTGTATTTTGACTTTTGTTTAAAGAATGGACATTGCAGATGAGTAGTGGGACCTGTTTTTCTGGAGAATAAATAGTCCTTAAGTAAGTACACACCTCTCATTATGAATTGCCTCTATAACAGCACCAGGATCAAAGCCTCTTCCAGGGTAGACTTGTGTTGCACCGGATATCATTGCAGTCAAGCTAAAATTATAATAATATAGCATAGAAATGAAAAGAAAAAAAGAAAGAAAAGGATTTATGGGTTAATCCTAAAACTACCGGCCAAGAGTTATTGTTCTGATACTTTAAATCAAAAGTACAGTATTGAAAGTAGCTCACATAAAATATGATTTACATACATACATACATTATACAGTGTTTGAAATATGATTTTATTAAGTTGATAAAGTTTCAGGTCAAATAAACAATTGAAACACATTCATCAAGGTAAAATTATGTCAAATCACTGTGGAAATGAGTAGTGAAATTTCCTATCAAGGATAAACAACCAAATTTTTACATGGCATTAGGATCATTATGTCCTTATTAGAAAGTTAAGTTCCTTAACCGCTGTTAATTATAAAGGTCTTGCGTCCGTGGTTCCATACTACGAAGGTCTCGCATCTGCGGTACCATTTTAGAGTGGTCGTTCAGGCCGTTCATCTCCAGCATATATGAATCACATGAGGGCTTTTCTTTCTTTTGGTTTCATCCGTTGCTGTTTGCCCCTTCCCACCAACCCTGGGTGAGGCTGAGATCCATGAGCTCTTAGGCAGTTTGAGCATTTTGCAGGGCAGGTGGCACAAGACGTCTTGTACGCAAAAGATTTTATTTATTTGCTCTTCAAGCACAGTTCTCGTACACACAATGTACACTAGTTGGACAGCATAAGGCTGGGAAGTCTTGCGCTGTTTCTCGTACACACCGTGTACTCTTGGTTGGACAGTATAAGGCTTTCCGTTATGGCGGGAAGTCTTACGCTATTAGTAGTATTTACAAAATGTACATAGTTTTTGTTATAAAAGAAAAGAATGAGGTGTGTACTCGTTGCTCTTGGCTATTTATGTACTCATTTAAACTCATATCAGGTTTCCATGTCCCAGAGTGACACATTT
>JAULBZ010004329.1:0-14932 GCA_032360805.1 Neoturris breviconis | reverse complement strand
TTAACAATTTTTGCTATTAGCAAGAATATTTGATGACAGTAGGTGACATCAGGCTAATTATAAACTCTCTGAAATTCCACAAATCAGGAGTTAGGCTAAGAATTATATCATGGACAAACCTGTATGTATGGATCAATTGTTTATTTTATCAAAGACCACAATTACGACTACTACGACCGTCTTAATAAGGACCATGGGGCGGGGTCAACCTCGTTCCCAGGGTTTCTTTCTTGGCGGTGGCGTTAAACAAATTTTTTCAAATTTTATGGTTGGCATTAATTTCGAATTTGACATACCTTGCTCCTTATAAATTTCGCGCCATTAACTTATTATACTAGCGTGCCAAAATTGACAAAATTCTAGAAACCTACAACCTCGTTCCCAGGGCTTCCACCTCCTGTACTTATGAAATTATCTATATTATCTCGAATAATTATGCAAAAACACTATTAGATGGCCTAAAAACTTACATTTCAAAGGGCTTAACATTGTTTTGACAAGTACATTTTACCGTTACTTAAAAAATCAAAAATCCATACCTGTGGAGGAGAGCTGCCATTAAATTATATCATGTTTATGCATCATGGAATGAACAAAAGTTCAGTCAATAAAATCAGACAAAGCAAAATTGAATATATGCTATACACCTCTCTGTAGGAGAGCACTAGAGAGCACACCTTTTGCACAATACTTTCAATTGTCATTACACCAAAATGTTCATAATAAAAAAATATTAAAATTCACAAAAGCAAAAGTTTGTTTGATTTGCTGTTCACAGGAAATATGGTAAAAAATTAAACTGGGGGATGGGGGCGGAGCAAATAATAGGGTTAAGTTTTGCGCATTTAATGGATGGCGTCGCTTTCAATAAGGTAGTTGACTTTTTCTTTCAGCCAATGTAATGGCTTCATTTAGAATTCGCCTAGTGGAGATCCGTCTTAATAGATGGATTTAGGGGGAAGGGGAGAATTGCATAATGTGCTAGAAAAATGTGTTCGTTAGTGTCCGCTCTTTGAATCGTCGTTGTAAAAAATGTTCGATGTTTTTTTTTATCCAATCAAGTTTTCTATTAACTGTGCACATCATAACGCACCCCGGTACCGTAAGAAGTTGCTTTGTCCCCTACTTAAAAGCGGAGGTCATTCAGGCACCATCTAATTAGATTTTACTTGATTTTTTATTCAACTGGCCATTTTTTGTCGGTATTACACACTAATTCACTAGACACTTCGTTAAGACAAGAAGGACACTTTTTCTTGGTTCAAATGGTGTAGATTCCACTGTATAATACCCGTGTCCGATATGTCACTTTGGATCTCCTTGCTAACTATACTATACTATTTGATGACAATGAAAATACCCTGCTCATTTTAATTTTTGCGCCCCTTTAATTTAAGATGCGTGGTAGTTAAAGAGGTTACTTCCGCCCACTAACATTTTGTTGTTTTTTTGTGAAACAAAATTCGAAATTCAGCCCATAAACACCTTAGAAGTATTAATAAAGTTCGCGCAAACCAAGCTCGTCCCCAGCGCCTTTTGACTTATTTTTTATTTTTCTCGGAAAGGTCCGAGAAAAATTTAAAAAAAGTCAAAAGGGGCTGGGGACGTCCTCAGCCCCTTTTGAAAGATGTTTTTTTTATAAGGTCCTAGAAAAATTAAAGGAAAGTCAAAAGGGGTTGGGGACGAGCTTGTGAAATTGCAGTACAGTTGGTTAGAACAAATGACATCTTTCGAAGCAAATATTATTTCTTCAAATTGTACATGTACGTACCGTAATGCGCCTGGGCGCTTATTTAGTTTTTGAGCCTTTAATTTTCAAGTCTCTAGGGGGAGTGTATTCGAGGGGAGGGCTGTTATTGAAATTATTGCGAAAAGGGGGGGCTTATTCGAGGGGGCGTTTAATCGATGCATTACGGTAGCTACAATCTCTCAAAACATGAGACAAATTACGAATTCTAACAAGAAATATGCACCACAAGCGAACCGCTATTAATTAAAACTACCTCGGGAATATACCCAAGATTCGAATTTTGGTACCGTTTGACTTGCTAATTAGATTTTGAGGCTTTCTGTCTTAGTTAAAATTCCTTATTTCACTTGTCTCAAACATTTTGTGGGGGGATCGTAGTTTCAGGCCCCTTTGTATTTTTGCTTATATTGCATTACTTTGGTAACTAATTATCAAATTTGTACCAAATCGCTATGGCATTATGAGGATTTGTGCGTAAATTTGAATATTAAACCATAACTCATTGTCCATATTAATCAAACTTAGCGAAAACGTAAAGTTACAGTTACTGGCTACAGTTGTAATTTGTTTTATCCCACACTACCGCAGAGTTGTATGAATCAAGCAATAAAGCACCTACTGCAGTTTGTTTACTCAAAGAGAATGTCATAATTTTCACATAAATTACTGGACACCTGTTCCTTCATTACTTTTCAAGCTCTTCAATATGAGATCAACTTGCATTTTCACCAAGCACTACGAGGCTCAAATTTACTTACGCTTATAACAAAAAAAAACACGTGTGTGGTGGGTTTAAAAAAGAGAAGAAGTCCTGGGTTTATACTGAATTTAATTATTTACTAAAGAAATTACAATCTAACGCTCTGATCTATCTTGCAAGCCACAAAAATCCAGATATGACATGGGAGAAAACAACCACCCAATGAGCAAATACTTGCAACCTCGTTCCCAGGGTTTCTTGCCTTTTCAAAAAGGCAAGCAGCCGTGGGAACGAGGTTGCAAATACTTGTTCAAAGCCACAGTTGAAACTGTTTTTGCTCACTGGGTGTTGTGCAAGTGAGTACTCGAAATAATAGCGCATAATCCTAGTGATCGAAAAAAAGAGTAAATAATGACTGTGGAGGAGCTGTAAACCAGTGGTTAAAATAAGAATAATTAATCACTGTGGAGGAGTGATTCTTAAGCATAGCTTCAGGCTACAAAGCCTGAAGTTATGCACAAAAATTCCTCCTCAACAGTGATTATTTACTCTTATTTCAACCACTATAAGCTAAAGTAACCTAGGTAACAAGAATTTGTAAAGTATTAGAGATTTTCACAGCACATTTCAAAGCATCTCTCCATACTGATAAACGATAATTAATCGAGTCAAATGTAACTTCGCTATCATCGAGTAACGTTAAATAACTTTTAAAAACATTCCCAACATGCTCGTGCACGATGTTATTATACAATTTGAGATCATTGGATATCCACGATGGCACCTCAAACGTGTTATTCTTAATATTTTCTTCACTTTCAAGTTTATCAATATTCTCTAGGAACTGTATTATTTTTTTCTCAGGAAAACCGTTACTTTGTAGAATACATTCATTTTCAAATATGCCTTCTATCCTTTTTAAAGCTTTGTCAAATTTCTCAAAAAGTATGTTACTTAGATCGATTGTTCTGGAACACAATAAAACTGAGTAAAAACAACTTTCGGGTAGTAAGTAGGTTCTTTGGATTAAAATATAACTATCTCGTTTCTTGTCTCTGGCTATTACACTAGATTGAGTAGTGGTCTTCCTTGAATCCACAAGTCTAATCAAGGTAACTTTGGCTGTAGTTATATCATTTTTAGTCACATTTTTCAAATGATATACGATCGGACACGATAAGAATCGAGACAGTTTAAAAAGAGTAGAATAACTTTTTATTTGAACACAAACAATGTCTCGATTATTCAGTTTACTGTGCTCTACTATACCCATATCTCCTCTATAGACAACTAGTGATATATTCAATATTTTTAACTTTTGGCTTATATCTTCAATATTTCTTTGAATATTACAAATATCATCATATTCTACGACCTCTCGAATCTCTACATCTTTATTTTCTGGTAGTTGATCGCCATAAGCTATAGTATTTACCAATATCATGTTCACACACACTTCGTTAAAATTACGTATTAAGTCATGCTCATATGAGTCAGTAAGTGGAACCAAGATACCATCATAAACGGCAGATTTCTCACTGACAGTATTGATCACAGTTTCGACGGTAATATCCCTTAAATTTTGAGTTGGTATCTTGCTGTCACGTTCTATACTGCGATATTTGTAAACAATACTTGCCAGATTGGAAATAAGTTTTTGTATATTCACATCATTACTACCGCATACAACTTTACAAATCTTTTCAAACATTTCCTTCTTATTTTGTCCATCGATTGATTGTTCCATTTCGCTCATTGCGTGTCGACTATATCGAGAATAAAAAGAACTCTTTGGTTTATTTTGATTCGGGTAATTTGACAAAGATAAACGAGACATATGACTCGTTAACCCGGATTTTAAATTAGATTTTGTTTCTTTGTTTTTGTTTATGGAAATTTGTGATGTAGTTGATGATGATGGTGATGATGATACAAGATGTAAAATAGCTGAGATGTCTTTAAATGTTTTCAGTGGATATGAAGACTTGCTGATATGGTTGATAGATAATGCAAGACATTCGTTGATAGCTGCACAAACAACATTCACTGGTAAACCCTATGCAACATAAAACAGATTTTCAAATCGACATTATTAGATTAAAAACGGGACCAAATCTTAGAGAAAATAGTGGTCGCACGATGTAAGAATAAATAATCACTGTGGAGGTAGAATATTTTAGCATAGCCTGAAGCTTTGCTCAAAAAATACTCCTCCACAGTGATTATTTGCTCTTATTTCGACTACTGTAATGAAAGGGACGTAATTTTTAAACTAAATTTAAATAAATTCAACAAATATAAAAGTACACAGAGCCGGCAAAAACCTGTTCAAAGTCAGAAAACTAATGTTAGAACAACGTTCTTTGAATATTGTTCTAACGTTATTTTGCTGACTTTAAACAGGTTTTTGCCGGATGGGAACTGTGTTGCAGTTTCATAAACGTCAATAAGCTCAAAATGAATAATTGGTTTCTTTAGTACGAAGACATCAAGATCATTAATTCTGTACTTTTTTATAGTTCCTAAAATTGGTATCAAATGTAGCAAATGCTTTCGTGACATGTAATAGTTAATTAGTAGTTAATTGAGAATCTATGTAAGAATGTCAAAGGTGTGTTCTGAATGTTTCATAATTTTCAATTATTTTCAATCTAGAAAAAGTTTGTCTTCTTCAAAGGTCTTGAATGTAGAACGAACAATCACTGGACAAGCCTGAATAAAACTACCAGACATCATCTGGAGAGGAGTGTTTTTTGAGTATAGCATACTCAATATATATTAAACGTTGAAAAGTCGCACAACCGAGCAAAAGTTAAAGTCAGAATACGGAAATTATTCACATACATCATACATCATAGTACTATATATATACACTATAACATGATGCTATAGTGTACCTATATTGTTATGGTGATGCATTTATGCAGATGCTTATAAAATTAGAGAATGTGCTATAAACATATGCTATGTGGATATAAGCTATGTGTATATAGACTATGTGCATATAGCTTACGTGTATATAGGCTATAGGTTACATGTATATAGATTATATGTATATGATATATGCATATAATCATATACACAATCTTATCTTATAAGTCAACTAACTATTTATGACTTGGGTGAATACTTTTAATCATTCGGGTGAATGTGGTCCATGTCTCGTACCAAATTCAGAAAGTCAGCTCTTTATCCTTTTGAATAATTTTCGATCATTTTCGAGAATGTAGTCAAATTCTCATCACATAGAAATCCACTTTTAAAAAAATTACATTTTTTGCTGATATTCAGTCTCTAGTCGACGAAATCGATAAAGAATTGCCTGCGGTCTCGTAATATTGTCTAAAATACTGTTACCAAACAGTCCATTGAATCGAAAACAAATTCCTAAATCTTTTTGCCCGATTACTCGGTCCCGAGTGGGCGAAATATTTTTGGCGAGTCCTCACGAAATATCCTCTCGAATGCTGGTATCAAATTTTAAAATGGTAGCACTTCAACATGGTCTAATAAGAAAAGTGGGCAGCCGCCGCAAAGTGATAGTAATAGCCCATTATATTCACTCTTGCTGAAGGCAAATGAACTCACCAAATTTACAAGATGAAGAATACATTTGCACCATCCTCCAACAAAGAAGAGAAATTCTTCACAACCATACCCATAAGATTTATTGAAAGATAGACAATCATCATAAACCATATGATAAATAAAATCCTATGAACAGAGAGTCAGGGCTAAAAATAACTGCTAGTCATCATCAAAATATTCTGTCGGCAACAAAACCCAGCATTTATTGCAGCCCCTGCCCAACCAGCAAAAACCTGTTCAAAGTCAGCAAAATAACGTTAGAACAACGTTCTTTGAATGTTGTTCTAACGTTATTTTGCGGACTTTGAACAGGTTTTTGTCAGCTGGGTGATAGATATACTTTTTTTATTGTCAAATATAAGTTAGGGTTAGGGTCAATTTATCCAGCAAACCAGAAGATAAGTATCAGATTTCATCTGTGGAAGAGAAAACACTCCTTCACAGGTGATCTCCAGCATTATTTTCAGGATTATTTAGTATCTGTGTAGTGGTTGGTTGACGTTGTTCTAGCATCTTTAATGCTGACTTTGAACAAGTTTTTACCCACTGGGTACATAAATAGGAGTAAATAATCACTGTGGATGAGGGATTTTTTAGCATAAGCCTGAAATACTCAAAATCTCTCCTCCACAACGATTATTATTCACTTTTATTTCGACCATTGGGCATCAAATCATTAGTAGATCCATGGATTCCTCACTTCACGTGAAAATCCGTTCTCAAAGATTATCTTAAAAGGGATTTAGCTAGCTAATTGAGGTGAATGTGTACCTTTGAATGTATAGCTTGTAGATATTTCAATGCATCAGTTGTTAATTCATAGTTTCCATCTTCGTCAGTTATGCATTTTATACTAAAATAAAACACTCTAGTATTATCAATTTTACTAGTGGTTGAAATAAGAGTAAATATCTGTGGAGGAGGGATTTTTTTTTTTAAATCATTTCCCCCTCTTAAGGCTGAGGCCACTGATACAACCATCAATCTACCCTATTAACCCTGAAGCATGGCCTGAACCACTTTACAGGGGACAGGGGGACAGGTAGACAGCAGTACTTCCAGGAATGTGGCTCAAAATTTTCCCCAGAGAGTGGTGTTGAACCAGGAACTTCCGGATCATAAGCACCACTGAAGCTTTGCTCAGATATCTTATTTCGACCACTGTTTACAATGTATAAAAGTTGAAAATCTCGCGGCAAATGTCAAAAGAAGACCAACCATGTGTGACGTTGATTTCTACCAATGGAATGTCTTCTTTTGGCTTTCCCCGCAAATGTTTCACGTCATGGAAATCAACCTTAATCACAGTAGGAAAGCAGCATTCAAACCTTATTTAGATGACGCATGTAACAGGGACATGAACAGAGGTATAGAGCATCTGGTAAGAAAAAACTCCCCTTCACATAGAGAAGCATCCTATTTTTTAACTCTATCCTATCCTGCAATTTGATGTGACACTCTCCAGTTTTTCTTCAGAAATACTTTGCCTTGGAGTGTATTTGCACATCATTAAATTGTTTGCACATCATCACCATTTTAATATTTTTACTAGTCAGAAGTAGCAAACCTTGTTGGTCTGTTTGGTGAAAATTGGAAGAAAGCTGGGTAGAGTTTAGTTAGTGAACAAAAACTTGTTCAAAGTCCTCAGTAAGGACGCTAGAACAACGTTGAAAATATTGTTCTAGCATCTTTACCGCGAACTTTGAACAAGTTTTGCTAACTGGGTACAGAATACGAGAATAAATTTTACAAAAAATTGTCAAATTGATCAGTACAAAATAACATGCAGTCGTCGAAATAAGAGCAAATAATCACTGCAGCAGAGAGTTTATTGAGCATAGCTTCTTCCTACAAAGCCCGAGGCTGTGGGCAAAAATCTCTCCTCCACAAGCGATTACATACTCTTATTTCAACCACTGACAAGCTGGAATATAATTGCAAACAGGTCAAGCCATATGAATGAACACTACTAAAAATCTCACCTACTCTCTGGTCCAACTAAGCTGTCAACACTTGCAACTAGAAATAGTAGAATAATGTTGGTGAAAATAAATCTTGTTGAGCTTTTAGAGCTTAGAGAAGAGCACCCAGTCGGAAAAAACCTGTTCAAAGTCAGCAAAATAACCTAAAGACAGTCAGCAAAATAACTTAAAAACAACGTTGTTCTAACGTTATTTTGCTGACTTTGAACAGGTTTTTGCCGGTTGGGAGCGATATTATAAAACAATATGCAAACACTATCTGAAGATGCCGATATTAAATTGAAAATGTATAAAACCATTGAGCATTAAACATGAATGATGACACATGGCTCTTTCTCAGAGACATCTGATGCAATTTTCAGAGGCAAAGAATAGAACGCCTCGTTTTTATGTATTTGTGAATAGATCTATGAGTGTCATTATTTGAAAATATTTCTTTAACTGGTAGTAATTACCATGTGAGTAAAATCACTATTACTCTGATGATGACAAAAGTGGAATGTGTAGTAGAAATATTATAACACAAAAATAGTGAAATGATAACACTGGTCAAAATATGATATCACTGTGGAGGGGATTTTCACTTCACCACTTCACCAAGGGTTATAAATAACTGCCTGTTATCACTGTGGAGGAGTGACTTTTCAGAATATTTTCAGCCAAATTGACTAAAAATATTCTGAAAAATCACTCCTCCAGTAATGCTTGGCAGTCAACCCCTGCTCCAAAGTGATTATTTCGATCACTGCATATAGAATTGATAAATATAATCCAGTGAGCAAAGACTTGTTCAAAGTCAACAGTAAATACGCTAGAACAACATAGCAAACGTTGTTCTAGCGTATTTACTGCGGACTTTGAACAAATTTTGTTCCCACTGGGAAATTATTATTTTCTTACCAAGTTGTATTGCTCTCATTAAATTATCATAAACAGTACTCATATCTAAGCAAATAACAATGATTAAAAGTCAAGTAATCTCTGTGGAGAAGGGATTATTTGAACATAGCTTCAGTCTTGGTAGCCTAAAGCTATGTTCAAAAATCACTCCTCCACAGTGATTATTTTATTTCGACCACAGCCATATATTCTATGGCTATCCACAAAAGGGTTTCATGAAAGAGAGTGCTTGCATTGGTGTACACACAGTAACAGCTTCAATTTTGTCAGACCATAACAAGAAGAAAACTGACAGGATACGTTACTCGGGTAAACCTTCATAACAAATTAACTTTTTAAACACAAATATATCTAACAATCTTCTTTGCTTGATACAGTAAACAAATGATATAAAAGGCACCAAAATGGCACACAAAAAAACACGATTAATAGAATCTATTAAAGGAGAGTACCAATGATAGTGCAATTGATTGGATTTTATTATTTTACATATGAAACTGATCAATTTGAGGTTCACTGAATTGATACTTATCTATCATGTATATTTGATGTGCAATCTTATTCAAAATATTTGCTGACACAAAACAAGTTTTTTGCAAAGCTGGTCATAACCTGCAGTCATAACGCAGCCGGCAAAAAACTGTTCAAAGTCAGGAAAATAACGTTCACAGAACGTTGTTCTAACGTTATTTTGCTGACTTTGAACAGGTTTTTGCCAACTAGGAATTGATTCTCACAAAGAATGTTATTCTGAAGTCAAAATAAGTACAGCACAGTATTTCTGGTGGAAATAATAGCAAATAATCACTGCAGAAGAGTGATTGTTAAGTATAGGCTACAAAGCATAAAGCAATGCTCAAAATCTATCCTCCGCAGTGATTATTTACTCTTATTTCGATCACTGGTGATTAAAATAAGAACAATAATAACCGCGAAGGTATGATGTTTTAATATCTTTAGACCTTACAGCATGGCACTATGTTCCTCCACAGGGAACGTGAATTCAGAGGCCTGTTCATGTAGCAATAATTGAAATAAGAAAAAATAATCATTGTGGAGGAGTAATTTTTGAGCAAAGCTTCAGCTACAAAGTATGAAGCAATGCTCAAAAATCCCTCCGCCACTGTGATTAATTCCTCTTATTTAACACTGATAGTATTCAATGAACTTGTTGAACTAAATCTCAATGAAGAATTGAACGAAAGATTGAAATATATAAATACAATGGTGTGCATTATCTTTCAAAACAAAATAAATCATTTAACACAAAACACAACAACAACAACAAAATCTAAGCAATATTACCTAAAGGGATAAAATTATTGCATAAGTATCAATCTGGATTAATAATAAACTTAAGTTGGATTCACAGTTGTCCTTTTTACATCAGAAATAGAACATGAATGAGAAAACGAGACATGATCATGACAATGTAAATAACTAATAGTGTTGCAGTGCATGAATGAATGCTGCAATTTCATTGGCTGATTTGTTATTGTTAAGCAGAATCACAGGAAATGTAGATCGACGTTTAAGATTGATTTCTATGAGGCAAAAAAGGTGCAGCAAAAGCCATGTGTGATGTCAATTTCTACCAATGGAATGTCTTCTTTTGGATTTCGCTGCAAATTTTTCTTCTCGTCAAAATCAACCTTTAACTTTTTCTGACTACAAACCTTCCTGGTTGGACACGTGTAATTCCTTTTTTCTCGGTTTTGAAAACTCAGCTATACTCCAGATTTTTACTTAAAAAAAGTAGCCTGGGTGGTTAAAACTAAGACTCCAGGCTTGTATTGTAAGAACACTGAGGAAAATTCCTTAAATACTTAGGAACCATTTTTTTAAATAATTCAGAAAAAGTTCTGTTGGCCATATTCTCCGCAAAATGACAGTCAGTAATATCTAAATCTAGTTTAAGAGTACTGTAGGTTGGATTCAATTGGGACATAGGTGTAAAGTGACCATGTGGAGCTGATTAGAACTATGTACAAATTCACACCCCAGTCCCAATCTACAGTACATACACTTGAAAGTAGGATCCTTAAAAACAAGCTTATAACAACAGGTCTGGAAATTTAGGTTGGCATTCCCCTATGGAGGAGCATCTTTGAAGGCTAATTTGCAGTCAAAAGGCTGCAAATTAGTCTCCAAAGATGCTCCTTCACAGGGGAATGCTGACCTGAATTTCCGAGCACCAGCAGGGCCATAACACTTTAGACATAACACGTCCTCTTTAAATAAAACACAACAGTAGTATGACAGTAACAGTTAAAATGAACTATAGACCTTAAATATAAATTAAAATATATTAAAATAAATTATGTCTGTGATAGTATCAGAAATAAATATTTAAAATATTTACAGTATGTGCATGATAAAATATATCTTTTTCACAACAACAAAAATCATCAAAAAATATTATAAAAGCAAGCCTCAAAGTAACTGTCCGACATCACCTGTGGAGATGTGTGTGTGTTTTTTTAGTAGTTTTCAAAGCTGAAACTGTACTCAAAAAACGCTCCTCCACAGGTGATATCCGACATTTATGTTGGGGTTTGTAAAAGAAACAAAATAAACAAAATCTATAAAGAAGGGAATTAAGTTGATAAATAATTCATAGCAGTTGGAGACCTTAATAAATATATATCAACATTCCGTATTTCCTTGAAAGGGGGGTGCTTATTCAAGAGACGCTTATTTAAGGTAGAATGCTTTTTCAAGGAAATACAGTATCAAAAACCAGTTCAAAGTCTGCGGTAAAGATGCCAGAACAACGTGGTTCGATGTTGTTCTAGCGTCTTTATTGCTGCTGACTTTGAACAGGTTTTTGCATTAAACCACAGAATTTTAATTTTTACATCACAAGTGCATTGAAGAAATCCAAATAAAACAATCAAGCTGACTGGTTTAATGTTTATGTTTTTGTAGAGATTATTAGAAGAAGACATTTAAGCGTTTAAAAAAGGGAGCGTTTATATAAATATTTTGAAAAAACGGGGGCATTTATTAGAGGGGGAGCATTAAAAATTAAAAAGAAGGGGACATTTATTAGAGGATTTACAGTATCTAAGAAGAAGAGTAATATGTCAACAGAGATCGTAAATGGTATCTGCAGAGAAGTATGTCAACAAAAATAATACCCACACTCATTGTTTGTTCACTGTTTTTTTCTGATGTGAAATAACAACGAATTGCAAGATGTTCTAAATAAGAGCATATAATCACTGTGCAGGAGAGATTTTTGAGCACAGACTCATGCTTTCTAGTATGAAAGCATGCTCAAAGTTCGTTCCTCCACAGTGATCATTTACTCTTATCTCGACCACTATATTCATCTTAGCTCTGCATGAAAGCAAAGAGAAGTAAAAATATTATCACTAGTCAAAAAATAACTGAGTTTTAAAAAAATACTTCAAATCCAAATATGCATGAAATACAAAGTCAGTAACACTCATTATATCACAATCAAAATAAGTCTACTTTGTATCAATAAGTCTATTATCAGAAAAGAAGGGCTATGCGTCAAGAAACTAATGTTTTAAGTTATGCTTCAATATAGCTATCAGACAGCTATAAACTGTGCTCAAAAAACCCTCGTCCACAGGTGATGTTTGACTGTCAATATGAGGTATTGGTTCTTAAGATTGTTGACTCCCTTCATCACATAAAAGTCTGGAATTAACTGTTGGACATCACCTGTGGAAGAGTGTTTTTTGGGTATAATTATCAGCTAACTCAAAACTCTTCCCCAGGGCTTGAAATAACTATCGGTCATCACTGTGGAGAAGAGATTTTTCAGAATATATAACAGGTGAAGTCTCTTTTAACTAGTGTAATTAGCTGGAAATATTCAGAAAAACCTCTCCTCCACAGTGATGACCAGCAGTTATTTCAAGCTATGACCTCCACAGACATCTTTTATGTTTATTTTGACTTGTGATAATAGTAACCACCTATTCAATTAGTGGGTTTAAAACCTAATCACTTAAATCTCCTAATTGAATAGATGGTGCAATATTTTCAACCATGCATTTAACACGTTCTTTACTTTGCGCTAACGTTTTTAACGTCTTTTCAACCATCAACAATTGTTTTTTACTATTTTCGTAATCTACTTCCATCTCTGAGATGCTATCAATTTCTGCTATATGTTGTTGTTCCAATGATTTCAAATGTTCTTGCAAAGACTTCATTTGTTCTTTTATGCCTGATGCAGTTTCCTTTATTTTTTGCACTGAATTTTTCTTGTCAAGTAACCCATGTGTTATATACTCCATTTTATCGATGATTTCTGTTGCCTCTTCTGAAAATACAAGATACCAGTGGGCACAATAAGAGCATATAATTATTCTGGTGGAGGGATATTTGAGCATAGCTTCAGACTTTAAAGTCCAAAGCTAGCTACAATGATCAATCCAAGGTACGGTTTTAAGTAGCCCACCATTCCCTTTTTTGCCGATACTTGGTCTCAAGTCGATGAAATCGAAAAAAATTGCCTAGAATGCAGATATCAAATTTCAAGATGATACTCTTTCTTCGGTCCATTGGACTGAAAACATAATTTCATTTTTGCCCAAAACTCAGGACTGAGTGGATGAAACAGAATTTATTTTTGGAGAGTCCTTTTAAAATATTGGCTCGCGTTGGTACCAAATTTCAAAATAGTGGCACTTCAGGAACATGATCTATTAAGAAAAGTGGGCAGCCGCCGCAAAATGGGAGTGATAGACCATCCAAACTTTGTTTGGTAGGCTAAAAATCCATCCTCCATAGCAATTATTTCCTCTTACTTCAACCAATGGGATTGTATAATTATCCAAAGCTTTCATGCGTAAAAAACCATCCGGTACTTGAAATAGGAACAAATATAATCACTGTGGAGAAGTTATTTTAGGCTTTGTAGCCTGAAACTATGTGCTCAAAAATCCCTCATTCACAGTAGTTGTTTACCACTGTTTCAACAACCGCATATCATAACCTATTTTAGTGTAGAATAAGAGCAAACAGTAAGGAGCAAATAATCACTGTAGAGGAAATTATTTGAGCATACAGCTTTAGATTACAGAGCAAAGCTATACTATAATCAAAGGTATGGTATTAAAAGTAGTCTACCAAGCAAACCAAGTGAAAGTTAGCATAGCACATAAATATGATTTGCATATGCATATTATACATCATAGTATTATGTATACACTAAATAAAAATAGATATATGTATATGTGTTTCACACTTATTATTTTCAGAAATGTGGTCAAAACCTCATAGAAATAAAAAAAATTGAAAATTTTCTAGGTCTTCACTTTTGAAAAAATTCCTTTTTTAATGATACTTTCCAAAGGGTAATTGTAGGGGGTATAATAGGTGGGAGGGGTCAACATTTCATAAAAAAAATATCATAAATTGATGTTTTATTGAAATATGCTAAATTTTAATTAATTAATTAATTGAAATTGGTGATTTTTTCCCCAAAAATCAGAATTAAATCGGAACCCTTATAATTACCCTTCGGAGAGTACTCGGTCCGGAGCGGACGGAATCGGAAAGAAATTGGTCAGCAATCTCGTAATAATGCCTAGAATTCCACAACCAAATTTCAGGACAGTACCATGCCTTTTCGATCCATTATCCCGAAAATGCAATCTGGACCCTTTTTGCCCAAAACGCGGGACCGAGTGGACGAAATCGAAGAAATGTTGGTGAGTCCTTCCAAAATATTGCCTCGCATGCTGGTACCAAATTTCAAAATTATAGCATTTCAGGAATATGGACAATAATAAAAGCAGGACACTGATGCCAACACTGCCGCTGGCAAGTCTCCTAAACCAGCATGCTGGTACCAAATTTCAAAATGGTAGCATTTTAGGTACACGGTCTAATATAAGAAAGTGTATTTCAAACACTCTATTTACAATTAGTAATATCAGTCATATGTGACTTAAATTTTTATTACTTTTTTCTTGCTATGTAAATGTGATCCATTAACCAGATTGGCAGAAAATATTCTGAAAAATC